>JAQIXA010003279.1:0-14562 GCA_034699045.1 Nanhermannia cf. coronata Gr-Ori-00579
ACCCTGTCGCAGTAATTAGCATAGCTGGATTATGACATGTAATATCTAAGTTTGTTCAACCTCTATCGAATGACATGGAAATCGGGCTGATGGTCTTTGAGTTATTCACATTCAAAGTATCGCCAGTCATTTTATGAACACTCTGTATTGCATCATTTTATTTCTTGATACAATCCACAATTATATAATAATAGGATATTAAAATTATGTAAAAATTTATTGATGATTTACCTCTAGCTCCACCACCACCACCTGTATAAAACATAATAAATTGGGTCAATTTCATTATAAATACTAGATTTAAAATTGACATATTCTGTCAACTGTCAAAATGATAAAAGATTTTTTGCTTTTTACCGTATCGATCAGACATTTATTTTTTATGGTCCAGGATCACGTCTATAGATTCAATAGAATTGAATACGAAATTTAATTATAATAAATATTTTTATAAAAAATATCCAATAGTTAATTTTAAGCAAGATAAAATTAGTAAAAAAAATTACTGATAGATTAGAAAGTTTTTGAGCTCAAAGTCCCATTTCTCCAGTTCCTTCCAAATACGTATAATATTTCAAATTTTGTTGATTTTGTGCACTTGTTCTATTTTTTTATTTGAGAGTAGGGGTAACCTTAACCTTACCATAAACTAATCCCAAGTAATTACAATTACAATCAGATATCCACTATTATTAAGCTAACATTTCTTTATTTACCAGTCTCATAATTAGGATCCCTAATTTGGATCTTATCTTATCTTATAGAAGGGGTTCCAATACACAAAAATATTTATACAGCGGTAAATTTACAGCAAAATCTAAATTACAGCTGTAATTCAAAAACACTAAATTCCTTAACTAAATTGATAAAACAGTAGAAATATCAACTTCAAATATAAAATTATGACGCTGTCTATTAATAATTAATATAATTAGATATTAAAAAAGACAAATTAATTATGAATGTTACATTTTTTGCAATTATCTAGAAAATTTTTGAATTTATGTGCCTTAAATTTTACATTAATTTCATAAAATAGCAAAAAATGCAACAATAAAAATAAAATTTTCTGAAAATTTTCCTAAAACGCTGTAATTTACAGCGTTGTAAATAGAAAATTTACTGCGCTGTAAATTACAGCACGACTTCAGCGCGTAATACAGTAAGTGCTGTTGAGTAAAACAGCGCGTTGGAACCCCTAATCATATCATCATATCTATATAGTGTCATAAATCTTTAGGAGTCACAAAAATTATTTCCAATTCCAATGTGAGTGAGAATGGATGTGCATTTCCGCCCGTTTTACATATGTACTAATTTAGATATAGACTACAAATAAATATAAAAATTTTGAAATTTTTTAATCATCCTAAGCGATTCCTTCATGGGATCGTATCATTAGTAATTAAAATTAAAATAATCCAAAACTTAAGTTTAGAAATGAATATAAAATATAAAAAATAAAATTTGGATAGTCTGAACAGTGTAGTTATGTTATTTAGATCTAAAATAAAATTTGATTGAAAATTGAAAACAGATCGACTTTATAGATATATGTAAATATCTCCAGTAAATTAAAAATAAAAATTTCACATTAATTTTTGGTTCATATCATTACTCTTTGAAATTTTTATTTTTCATACATACCTAATTTATGAGCCAATTTTTTCTCCAGAAAAAAATTATTTGGTTTTTAAATTATTCTATTTTAATAAGTTGAAAATTGTAAGCTTGTTTATTCTAACAAAGTAGACTTGGATCTGAATAATATCGTTTGTTAACAATTTATTTTTTTTACTGATCAAATAAACTATAATATGTAATACTCTAGAAATATTTATTTTAAAATTACAATTATAATTTTAATATTATTTATTTAAGTATTTGTTATTTTATTGTGTTATTAGGTATCTTAGGTATATTTTAAGAGATTTAAATGAAATATACACAAAGATTTTGCTAGTTTATTTGAAATTATTAGGTATATATCTTAAGTTAATTATGTTATAATAATTAAATCTCATTAAAAGTCATTATTTTATTATCTACATTACTGATAAAATAATTGGAATTTTAAAGGGATAAAATATCAAACAAGGAATGAAACAAACCTTTGAAATAAAAACTAATTTGCTAAAGTTTTAAAATTCTGGAAAAAATGATCATTGTTTTTGAACAATTTTGAAAAATGTTTAACATTTTTAAATAAATATTGGCTTTTTCCTGGAAGGTCAAAGGGATATCGAAAACTTGTTCCTTGTGGAGATATATATTCAAGAATTTTCTGGAAATTCTCTGTTTTAAGCTCCTATATATATATTTAGTGTTTCTGCGGTGGTAAATTTAAAATTTTCATTTAAAATGCATTTTAACTTATCTTTGATGATGAGTTAATTTGTAAGGTCAGTGTCAAGTATTGCCATTTATTTGACAAGTATTTGCCATAGTGTCAAGTATTGACCAAGATACGCTTTTGGTATATGTTTTATTTTAACAATTTAAAATATATTTTTATCTTTATTTTGCAATTATTTTATGATTTTTTATGAAAAACTGATAAAATCAGAGTTTATCAGATAAAATTGTCTTAAAATTTTAAAATATATTTACAAATTTTTTAACTTTTTGTAATAACCGAAATGCTAAACAATTTATATCAGGCCTTTTCCTGCTATGCACAAATAATTGATTTTTCAGGTAATTTTTAATTTTAAATGCTTTTTCGGTACACTGATTTTAAAACAGAATAATTATGTCTATCTACTATCTAACTAGTAGTACATTTTTACTGGAATTTTTATAAAATATTGTTTTTCAAAATTACCTTAATAGCTTGTTGGGCGAGCACTTACTATTCAACTTTGCTTGCACTTTGTCCGTTTGTTTGTCCAGAGGATAACTCGAGAACTACTGGACCGATCTTAACCAAATTTGCCATGAAGAATCCTTACAGGGTCTAGTTATTCATATGCTTGACAAAAATTTCAAATTGCCAGGTTAAGGGTTTTACCTTGTTAATCAAATGGGAAAAATCAGGTTTAAGTGGATTTAGGGTTAATCGATTACAGAGATTCCTAATTTGATATTAGTTTGCCCCGGGACTTGATATTTCACCCCGAAAATTTACTTTTGAAACTATCGCTGCACAAACAGGTATTTGGGTATTACCCAATACCCATTTAGGATTAACATGGTGAGTATGTAGGTACCAATTGGGTACCCAAATTTGTCATGCGTTAAATTCGGGTTAAAATTTTTTTTAATCGTTAAAAATCTTCGAGAAAAACCTTTTTGAAATTTTTCAAAATTTTTTATTTTTTTTTTCAAATGGTAAAATTCTTGTGCCCGCATGGACACATATTTATGCATTCTTTGTGGAACATTTTTATTAGGTAATTCATTTTTTATAGTTCCGTTGACCCGTAAAAGGGTCCTCAGAACTCTTTAATGGGTTCTGAAATACTACTTTAGTCAAATTGCAGATGTAATTCCTACACTAAACTTAAGGCAATTTACGAAAAAAAATATTTTACAATAATTCCCACCTCTATGAACGTAAGTTTTGATTGTTTACTTTTTTCTAATTTATTGATTAAACAATCGTAGAATCAGAAATGGAATTAGATGCCAATAATTATGAATTCCTCAATTTTGGTTGATGGCTGCCGGGATTGGTTGCTTTTGTGTACTTGTTGGGTTTCCTTTTGTCTTTTTTGTCGTTTCTTTTACCCGGACAACCCTTTGCTATATTCTGCCTTCTTTCCCACCAAATTTCAAAATTTATTTATCCAAATTCCATTTTTCCTATATCATTTTTCATTAATTGTGAGTGATGTCTTTAAGTGGATGTATATATACGATGCTAATTAACTTAATGTACATTGCCACATTCTTGAAAACATTGGATAAATATTGATAATTTATCCTCAGGAAAAAGGATTTTAAGGTTTTTTAAAGGTTTTCAACCTTAATTGATACTTAAAAACTTTTTAGGATTTTTAGGATTTTTAGGTTTTTATTAAAATCCAAAATATTATTTGATTCAATTAACAAAAATAAATTTTGATGATTTTAGACTTTGAAATGTAATTTTTGAGCTCATATCTTGGGCTCTAAAATAATTTGTGATTCTATACTTATGAAAGTCTGTTCAAAATAATTACCTACAAAATTTTTTTGAGAATGTGTATGTTTTTTAGCCAAATTATTTAGGTTTACACACATAAATATATAGATTGTAGTAAATATTTACTAAAATTCCAATATATGTTCCTAAAATTTAGGCATCTAAATTTGGAATTTATAACAATGTACCTAAAATCCTTTGCCCTGATAATTTAAGTTAAAGATATATTTATTATTTATTATTTTGACTTTTATTATCTTAGAATTAGTAATGAATCGATCAGGATTGAAAATTCTACGCCATTTCGAAATTTTCTTGTAAGATGGAGGAATTTGAAAATTTTTCATTTAAATATGTCTAAATATGTATACAACAGTGTGACAGCAATCATAATTATTTTGGCTACAATCGGGATTTTCCTTAACGCTTGCACCATCCTCTTCCATGGAAAATTACCATTTTACGTACATCCATTTAGTTTTTCCTGCCATTTCGTTTTTAGGCAATATCATTGCATTTCCATTATTATATATATGTGCAAAATTCCGATCAATTTTTACTAAAATTAATGAGATACTACGATTTAAGGCGCAGAAATTAAACTTATTATCTCATTCAAATACGAGAAATATGTTATAGAAAAATGCAATTTAGTAGTTAACATTGAATACAGTGGTCTGCACACCATTATAACTTGATGCATATAGCGTATCTAACTTGATTTTGTTACTATAGGGTATAAACGATGAAAATTTGTATAGTCTAACCTGTCGATATAGGATTGAGTTATTTAGATCTAAAAGATTGAATTTTGAAAACACATTGACTTTCTGGATATATGTAGAATATATATACCTCAGTTACCAGTGCATATCGGTAAATTGAAAATAAAAATTTCCATTTTTCGTTAATATCATCGCATTGAAATTTTTATTTTCCATAAATATTTTAGAGTCAATTTTTTCTCCAGAAAAATTTACCTTATTTAATTATAAATTATTTCTTTTTTAATATGTTGTTAATTGTAAGCTTGTTTATTCTGACAAAGTAAGTAAATTTGGATCCATATATAATTTATAAACAAACTATTTATTTATTGATCACTTAAATTCATTCTATATGTAAAACAGCGCGTTGGAACCCCTAATTCCTAATCATATCATACAATATCTCATATCTATATAGTGTCATATAAATCTTTAGGGGTCACAAAAATTCCAATGTGAGTGAGAATGGATCAAAGAAAATTAGCATTGAGTATAACATAATCTAGATAATATATTTATTTAAAAATTACAATTAAAATGTTTAATATTCTTTATTTAAGTATGTCTACTTTATAATATATTTTAAGATATTTAAATCAAACAGATATACACAAAGGTTTTATTGATTGATTTGAATCTAGTGTGTAACTATCTTAAGTTAATTAAGTTATATATATAAAATTTAGGTAAAAGTCATTAACATAATTGGCATTTTTAAAAATTAAAATTACAAGGAATGAAACAAACTTTTGAAATATTTAGTTTGCTAAATTTGCTAAAATTTTTTAATATTCTGAAAAAATGATCTGGTCAGTGTTTTTGAATAATTTTGAAAAATGTTACACATTTTTAAATAAATACTGGTTTTTTCCTGGAAAGTCAAGTGGGCATCGAAAATTTATTTCTTTTGGAAGTGTATATTCCAGGATTTTCTGGAAATTCTCAATTTTAATCTCCTATATATATGTAGTGTTTCTGGTGGTAAATTTTCATATTTATAAGCCTTTTAATTGATCGTTAGTTTTATATTTATATTTTAACATTCTATTTTTAAATTTATTTCAAATGTTTGGAAATCGATTTGACCAATTCAAAAAATCTCATTTTAAATATAATACACATACTATTTTCTTTTATGATGTTTGGTATTATGCTCGTTATAACTGGAATGCTATACAATTTCGATCAGGCATTTTCCTGCTATGGACAAATAATTCATTTTTCAGGTTTAAAACAAATTTAATGCTTTTAATTTAACTTTTTGGAACTCTGATTTTAAAGCAGAGTAATGTATATCCATCTATATATCAAATAGTAACAAATCAGTTATATTTAAATAAAGTATCTTAGAAAAAGTCTATCTTTCATATCAGTATAATTTAAATAAAAATCTGATAGATTATATATACTATACTATACTATGATATAGATATAGATATGATATAAGATATGATATATTAGTCTTTAATGAGTCTTTGATAAGCGTTTTAATTGTATACATTTTTTCTAAATTGTTTTTATTGGTTGAGCAATCGTATAGAATCGGAAATGGAATCAGATGCCAAAAATTATAAACGGGATTAATTGCTCTATTATATTTGTTGGGATTTCTATTGTTTTCACTGTCGTTTTTATATTTTATCCGGGCAATCCTTTGCTATACTCAGTCCTCTTTCCCGACAAATTTCAAAACTTATTTCTACAAATTCCATTTTTCCTATATCATTTATCATTATTTGTGATAATTTATAGTGGAGCTATTTATACTTTAATAATTAACTTGATGTACATTTCAACATTCTTGAAAACATTGGAGAAATTTTGGTAATTTACAGGGAAAGGTATTTCAAGGTTCTTAACCTCAATAATAATTCACTCCAAAAAACCTTGGCTTTTTTAAGTTTTTACTAAAATCTTGATAACTTTCAGTTTACACTCTTGTTCTGGATATAGATATCCAGTAAAATGTAATGGTTTCAGGATCTGAAATCCTCGAATTTTGGGACTTGCCATCTTAAAAATCTACCAGCCAAACCAAACTTAAACCCCATCAATCGATACCCCCAAGCCCTTTTTTACAAGCCAGCTATCCAACCGATCAGTCCCAAGAATTTCATTATATCCAAATCCAAATTTCATTATACCCAAATCACATTCGTAAGATATGCCAAATTTTGGCAATATAATTTAAACGCATATTTTTCAAAGTCAAAATGTTTTATTTAATTATTAAAAAATAATTTTGATGGTTTATGACTTTGAAAAATAATTTGTAATTCTACTTGAAAAAGTATGTTTAAAATAATTACCTTCATAAAAAATTTATAAAAAATCTCAAAATTTGCTTGAAAGTGTATAGTATACTGTATGTTTTATAAACAAAATTATTAGTTTAGTCACCTAAATTACCAGTTTTTAAGTTACCTTTTTAATAAAATGCCAATTTAGGTTCCTAAAAAGTTTTTAGGAACCTAGATTTGGAATTTTTAACAACCTAAAATCCTTCGCCCTTGGTAATTTATGTTATAAACTTTTTTTAATTATTATTATTAATTATGATTTTGACTCTTATTATCTTATCCTTAGTAATGAAGCAATCGGGATTGAAAATTCTGCATCATTTTGGAATTTTCTCGTAAGATGGAGGAATTTGAAAACTTTTCATTTAAAAATATCCAAATATGTATACAACAGTGTGACTGCAATCATAATTATTGTGGTCACAATCGGGATTTTCGTCAACTCTTGCGCCATCCTTTTCTATGGGAAAATACCCTTTTACATTCATTTAGTTTTTCCCGCCCTTTCAATTTTAGGCAATAGCTTTGCATTACCTTTATTATATATGTGTGCAAAATTCCGATCAATTTCTACCAAAATTAACGAAATAATTCGAGTTAAAGCGCAGTTCTTGGGGAAATTTGAGAAAAAGCGTGCTCGGGCTGAACGTCATTTTGGAATTTGGTTTGGATCTTTCTACATTATAAAAGCTACAACATTTCTCAACATTATTTTGTTTACTTCGACAAATACTTTTGCATTTTACATAATTTATAGAAAATCTATTTACAATTGACTAGCTTTAATTACCCTATTTCTATGGTCGTCTGAAATTTCGTCTGAAATTTTAAAATTTTTATAAACCCATTTTTCAGAATTTATGATTTTTTTATAATTGTTATTTACCAATTAAAAATATTCCCTTATAAATTTTTTGTTTAAATTCTTATTAGCGTAGCTCAACAGGTAGATTGAAATTGCGAACCAAGACTACTTGATCCCATTATATTAAATTAGGTACATAATATACAATCAAACAAAATGAACAGCCAAAAAAAGGTCAAAAATGAACATTTTTATCCAAATTTTTTGAACAATACAGATTGCTACTGGCCTAAAACTAATAGGTCAAAAGAAAATTTATAATTTTCTAACCGAATTTTGAGAAATATTTTACTTTTGTCTCAACAATATATTTATTATAAAACAGATGGAGTAGTTTTTTGTCAGTGATTTAATTAATAATAATAACTAAAATGAACTATGAGAGTTTATTTTAGTGTTATTATCTATATGAAGTGATTGATTAGAACCAAATTTAATTAGTCGCTTTCAGCATATTTCAGCATACATATTATAGTAAGGCAAAATTTTAACAAAATTTGCACATATAAATAAATATAATTATAAAGTTTCTAATTAATTCATGAATAAAATTTTTGACTCAAAAAATATCTTTTCATAAATTCTTAAATTATTTCTTATATTCAATTCACCCTTTGGCGGAAACTACAACCTACCCGCAATCCGCAACTCCCGCAATTCGTATAGGACCATCTTCTGGTTATCTAACCTAACCTAACATAAAGCAATCAGAATCACTCAATGTGGTCCCATGACCTGTTTGGTAACCTCTGCGGTGCCTATATCGTATTGCGGGTAGCTTATATTTACCCCCTTTGGCATGTTATTTATTGAGGCAATTGTAACCATTATATCAATAAATCAATAAATATTAATTTAAATTTTCTAATTACTCCTCGAATGACATTTTTGACTTGAATAAATATCTTTTTATAAATTCCGAACTTATTTCTTATATATTTTGTTTCATATGCAAAAATTACCAGTCCAATGGTAATCCCTACAAACCAAATGATAAAAACTGTGAGAATATTTGAATAAATTTTCTGTGGGCTAAATTTTTCATGCTTAGCATTCTTTATATCAAACCATTTTTCAATAATTTTCCAATCTCTTTTCTCATTTGAAATTAATTTCTCCCAATGCTTATGAATCCCAGATTCAATCGTACGTCTAAAAAGTGTGACAAGGTGGGATCAAGATCCTATTTTCAAATTAGCATATTTTCAAAATAAAGTCCAACTAATATTTCCATAGAATTTGCATTACCACGTGCAATTTGCTCATTTGGTAATTTGACCTGTAAATATCTCTCTATATAATTAATATCCTCAATATTTGCGAAAATAGCAGATTTCGAACATTTTTTGATATTCTCCAAATAATTCTTTTTATTAACCAAATCCATAATAGAATAGGTACTAGTATCTGCAATTAAATTAGATTTTACGTAAATCTGTAAATATAAATGCTTACTTTTGCTAACTAGGGCCCTTGAAAAATTGTAGTATCTTTTAACACAGACGTTTGTGGTGATTGAACAATGAGACTGATATTCATACAAGCCCAATAACTTATTATTCTGGATTTCAGTTTTGCAATAATTGTGACAGGATTTATATGAATTAAATTGAGTACTTTTTAATACTTCAAGTGATTCTATCATCTCATCATCTATTGAAACCTCCTCACGATATTTTTTGGTTTTATAAAAAACTTTTCTAAAATCATATATGCCATAAGAATTTTCAATTAAATCGAGGAAATCCAAAGGAAAGGTTTTTTTAAATGGCGCAGTTAAACCTGTAGTAATAAGACTTTTAAATCCATTTGAAATCACCAGACCGAACCCAAAAAGCCAGAGCAAAAATACCATGGTTACTAAATATTTCTGACCTTTCAAAATACCCGTAAGATTCACACCTTGTTCTAATAATGGACCATATAAAATTATAATCATATCACTTTTTCTCAAAGATTTTCTAAAAATTATCCATAAAAGCAATAAAATGATGCAAAATGTAGAAATACTCAAAAACATGGTTGAAATGTCAAAAGCCTTATAATAGAATTCAAAATCTATCTCGCTTTTTGACAAAGGACTGCAGGTTAGGAAATTTTTGCTCGTTTCTTTAAATGGAATGAATGAAAAATATTTAAATTTTCTTTCTAAATTTCCAACTTCTTGACTTTGGGTTTTAATTTGAGGTACATTTGAATATATTGATAACTCCATATTATAAGGATTTAATTTTTCAAATTCAAGTTCTTTAACTAAAGTCAGATTTTGAGCTGTTTTAGAGAAATGTAGATAGATGGCTCTGAGGCAATGATCACCAACGGTCAATTCCTCAGCTTTTTTGAAGTTTATAAAAAGATCATATGATATTTTAAGAAAACGGTTCACTAGTTCCTCTCTAAAACCTTGTAAAAACGTTATGTCAGCTATACTAAACTCCTTTAATTGATCAATTTGTAACCGGAAATTTTTAAAAGGAAAGTTTTTTTGAAATTTTATCATTTTAAAAGGATAATCCTCATTGAAATGTTCAAGAACTATTTGAACAGAATTGATAGAATAATGTTCCATTCTACAGATATTTTTAATTTCGATATAAGAATAGCAAACGACAAATCTAAATTTAGTTTTGGGTAAATTCCTCAAATGTTCTTGTAAAACTTTTTTATTTTCTTCGGATTCTCCACAAGATGACGTGATTAGGAATAATTCATTAGATGAGAATGAATAGTATGAACTGGGTCCAAATTTTTCATCATTTCTTTGATTTCCATATATGAAAATGACCTAGTATTTTCTTTAAAAATCCAGTTTGACCTTTCCCCGGCCTTGTACTTGAAAAAAATTAAGTTTTCCAAAATTCCATTAGCTTTTATAATTAATTCAAAATCCAATAAAATGTAAGGATATGAAATATCCCAGAAATTAAGTTCAAGAATAACATCCGTAAGTTCGATGTAAATGATTATCGTTTTATTTTCGAATGAATTGGACCATGATGCCAAATTTTGGAAATTGTATTGATAGAAGGCTTCAACTTTAAAATTACATAACGTGCTCATAAATATTAAAATATAAATATAAATTTTCCAATATAAAATATACATTTTGAATTAAATTTAAGTTTTGTTATATTTTATTATGAATTATATAATACTAATATGCATAGGTATTCTTAATTAGAGCTGGTTTTATTATTAATTTTAATAATTACTTACGTCACTAAACCAATTAGGTAACTTTGTGATTTTATTTACATTTAACTTGACATTTTGCCTTTAATCAAATCAAATTTAATTTATTTCTAACACATAATATCTTTCAAATAGTTTTTATTGACCCATGACTTCTATAATTTTTAAATAAGACTAATAATAAGATTTTAAAAATGCAAAACAATCTAATTATTTAGTAGAAAAAAATTGGAATTAGTGCAAAAAAATTTTATTTAGAATAAGAGCTAACAAGTACAGTATATAAAGGTACAGAGTTTGGATACTTTTTTTTTCTTTATATTATTATTACTTATGTATTTATTATTATGATAAAAAACTGAAGAAACAGTTCCGATCATGATAATGGGTCAATAACAACATTAAAAAATTTTCTTTGAGCAATTGTATAACAATTTAAAGTTTAGTTTATAAAAATTTAGAAATTTTGTTGTAAAGTTTTGAAATTTTTATAATTTGACCTAATTTGGGTTCAAATTGGCTGGCTCTATTTTCATTTGCACTGTTCATTTTTTGTAATTTAATTTAAACATTATTATAAAGAATAAATGATACTTTAAAAAAAATTTAAATTTAAAAAATGTCTATTTAGATATTATTTTCGTTATTTTCCAGGTTAAGGATTGCCCCTTGAGTTCATTTTATATCTTTGTCTGATTTATTTTATTCTTTTTGAATTATATAATTATGTACTCGTATAATATAGGGATTTATCAAGTTGTCCCGAGTCCCGACAAAAGTTAGCCCGAATCCCAACTAAAGTTAGCCCGAGTCCCGACGAAAGTTAGCCCGACATCCCGACTAAAGTTAGCCCGAATCCCGACAAAAGTTAGCCCGACATCCCGAAACATTTAAAAATGCTCAAAATTCATAATAAAGTTGTCCCGAGAATTTTAAAGGCCATCCCGAGAGTTTTTAGCGTTGTCCCGAGACTTTTTAAGGCCATTCCGAGAGTAAATAAAGTTGTCCCGAGACTTTTAAAGCCATCCCGAGAGTAAATAAAGTTGTCCCGAGACTTTTTAAAGCCATCCCGAGAGTAAATAAAGTTGTCCCGAGACTTTTTAAAGCCATCCCGAGACTTTTTAGCGTTGTCCCGAGACTTTTTTAGGCCATTCCGAGAGTAAATAAAGTTGTCCCGAGACTTTTTAAAGCCATCCCGAGAGTAAATTATTATAAAAATTCCATCCAATTTTGCTTCGAAAACTCATTTTTATCTCTTAAAAAAATTCTTAAATGTCTATTAAATGATATTTAATCAAATTTTGACTAACTCTGACCAATTTTGGTCAGATCTAAAATATATTTAATATTTCAATTTTTCTTTCAAATCATCAAAATTATTTTAGCTCCTTAACTTAAATAGGTATACTCATATGAAAATATAATGTCAAATATGAAAATATACTCGTATGTATACATATTTATTTAGATTTAATTGGGATCTAATTGAGATTAGATTTAGATGGGATTTTTATATGGGATTTCAGTTTAGGTTGGATTTCTGTCGGTAGGATTTTGACTTGGTAGGATTTCAGTCAGATGGAATTTTGGTATGTTAGGATTTTGGCAGCTAGGATTTTTACCTAGAGCCTAATAAATGTGCTGGATATCAGATCCGCATTATATAAAACAAAGTAAGGAGAATTTTGCATTTTTTATATAAAAATATATTAACTAATACTTATTGTTTGGTAAAATGGATAATATACCTAATGTTCAAAAGATTAGTGGTTTTCTATTCTGAATCTGAAAGGATACTTCTGAATATAATTATTGTCAATCAAAATATGCTACATATATTTTGCTGTTTAATTTTGTTTTAATTTTGTTATTAAAAAATTTCAAAAATAAGTCCGGAATTTGTAGGAAATGACAAACCTTGTTCACAGCTTCTGTAAGGCTCTATCGGCCCAAAATTCTAAAATATAAAGGTTTTGACAAATTTACCAACATATTTTAGTGGGAATCATCAATGATCCTTATTTTTTTTATCGGTTTATTGACAAATTTTCATGAAAATTATTATAGATGACTTGAAAGGTAGGGTACCATACCTAAATTTTAACCAAAATAGAACTTAAAATTTTATCAAGATTTCATAATTACATATACCAAATTGGTACATATTACCAATTAGTTGTAGTTGGTATAAGATATAAGTAAATTTATATAATCCCATAGAAGATATACTTAATCTCAAGATATTACCAGAGCCCGGAAAGGCAGTTTTGAGGTACTTATTTTTAGTGAGTGACCCTAATATTTAGTATATATCCGTTTTAGGTCAAACTAAGGTCAATGAAGCGCTCTTTTTTCTGCCTTTTTTGGAATAAGTGCCATTTTTCTGCCTTTTTTCGAAAAAAATGAACTTTTTTCAGCCCTTTTTCTATAAGAAATTGTCATTTTAGGATTTTTTTTGCAAGTTTTTTTTCAATTTTGAAAAAAAATTCAATTTTAAAAATATAATTTCAAAAAAAGGTGATTTTGGTTAAATTATGGATTTTGTTTTATTAAAAATGGCATTAAAAAAGTAAAATCAATTTCTATATTTTGTCTTAAATATTTTTGATTTTAAATAAAAGGTATCATTGAAATTTGATTTTTAACTGCCTTTTTTGCCATTTTTAGCTACCTTTTTTATCCGGGCTCTGGATATTACGAATAACAACTAGATTATTTGAATAATCCTTGAGCAATAGTAACTAACATGTAGATAATCATGAAAATAAAGTGTTTCAAAAATAAAAAAAATTCAAATAATTTGATCCAGAATTGAATTTATGGAAAAAATGAATCTCGTAATTGCAAATCACTAACTTACATTTTAACATTAAAAATGGTAACTGATCTAGAAAGATTTTTAGAATAATTCTAAAAATCTAAAAATTAATTATTAATTTTAAAGTGGTAGCAAGCATGCTTCGCATGCTTGCCCTATCCGAAATTTAAGCAAAAATACATTTTTTAGCGGATATACAGTCCGTAAAAGGAATAATTTCGTGAAGAATTTTGGTAGATTGTGACCTTAGGTCGAAGATTTAGATTAATTGAGATCAAATTTTGTGAATTTTGTTTTATTGAGACAAATTTAGGAGTCATTTCCTGTGAGGACCATTACTTCCCTTCTTCTTTTCCATTCTTTATTTAACTGATCTTGAGATTTACTTTGGTGTTTCAATTTCGGCAATTTCATTTATGATTATAAGTTCAAAAATGGGTTTAGGAACAGCAAACGAATTTCAAAATCAAAATTTAAAATTTTGAAAAGGAATT
>JAQIXA010003280.1:0-14560 GCA_034699045.1 Nanhermannia cf. coronata Gr-Ori-00579
AGGTCAATGAACTGAGGACTTTTTACATGGGAGAAAAATTTCAAAAATTTCAATAGGTCAAAATTGCTCGAAAAGACTTGAAATGTCAATAATTACGATTCCCAGGCAATAATAGGACTCGGAAAACATGAATTTTGACATTTCAAGTCTTCAGAGAAATTTTGGCCTATCTCAATGTTTCTTCCTTGGAAATAGTCCTCAGGCCATTGACCTATAACTTTTGACCTGTTAATTTTATCATCAAACGGTTTTGAGATTCGTGATCTCCGTTAAATTTCCTATCGATTCCATATCTAACTTGTTCAAAAATCCGATCTGGTCTATACTATATTAAGACCTAAACATTTTCGCCCATTACTTTTGGAACGCACTGTAGGTAAGTACGGTATTAATACATACTTACCTATCTAAGGAATTTGATTTTGTTAATTTGATTCTAAAATAAATACTTCCATTGTATTCGAATTATCTAGAAAATCAAGTCATCGAAAAAATCTTAATTCTTCAAAAGGTTTACGACCTGACTAATTGCTACCTTCGTAAAATTAGTAAAATGTAGGTAGACATTTCCGGAGAAAACTACTGATACTTGGCTTATTTCATGAGAACTCGGACCTTAATTATATTTGATTTTGGTTATGAATACATAGTACCATCAAGTAATGTAATGCAAGTTATCAAATCTGTCATAAATGCCTATTATCTAAAGGTAGACAATTTTGGATAAGCCTGGACAGTGTAAAGTACGAGTATTTATTTTAGGATTTTGAGTTCTGATAAATCAATTTTTTTATTTCTTGCTCAAGATCTTATTGAGTTAGGCTAATTAAATATAAGAATTCTAACAATATTTCATACTAAAGGATCTAGTATAGTACCTATACTATCAGTATATACTTATATAGAATTTTTTCTTTAATTAAGAAAACTGAGGTATTTGTAAAGTAATCTTGCTAATACTTACCAATATAATTTTTCGCCAAAGTGAGGGTTTCCAGTTTCGAGAGTCTTCGGTTTTTACTACCAGACGACCCAATGTGAGGTATGACTTCTCGTAATGACTAAAAGCAAAAATTATTTTTAATTATCAATTATTACAGCATTGTAATCCAATATCCAAATACTGATATAACTTGTATTAGATAATATAGCTTTCTGTAAGAGCCTATAACCTGCTAGCTAGGTATCTATTTACACTATTATATAGGTACAATATTATATTTATAGAAGGGTTAATTGACTTTTTAAAATTAAAATACAGGCTCAATTCTGGCTATAATTTGCATTCTAGTACTTGGGTAATATAAACAAAGTTTTTTTTCTTTGTTTTTTAATTTGATTATACGTAGGAGTATGTTCAAATACATTTTACTATATACTTGTATATTATAGAAAAGTGTATTGTGTTGTATTGTATTGTATGAGTGTTTAGAAAATAGTTCTAGAATATTCTGGAATATATACTGATAGAACCCTGTCGGTATTCCCAGGATAATGTCGCTCTTTTCACTTCTCTGCTCACTTTTGTGAATTTCCATGAATAATGAATTCAAGACTCAAATTTGTACAATGTTTTAATTGAAACCGTTTGATTAACATTCTTTCATTTATTTACACTTTCAACTCTGTGAAATACAGGATGTTTACAAAGTCACTTCTCACTATCTGAAATTTCCGAAATTTCGATTTTTTTTTGATATTCTGACAAAATTTTAGTTGACTTTTCAGAATTTGGAGAAATTTTAATTATAATTTTGCTCGATTTACAATTGCCCAATTCTAAATTGAGATACTTGAGATACTTCAAGTTAATTTCTAATAGAGGTTTACTATTTACAGTATACATAGTAGGGTATGCATGTACTATGTTGTGTACAAGTATCTGTAATTTGATAGGTAAATATCTGTATAATATTACAATTTGGCGAAAAATCAGTGAAATATTTCCTAGTCATTTTTTATCAAAATTCATATTGCCCAAAGTAATCATTTATCATTCATAAAATACCTACCACGAGTACCCTAATTATGATATACCAACCTAATATAGTCTGTATTGTCAGTAAGTTTGAAATTTTTAAACCTTATTTTCTGGTACTTTTTTAGTGTGTAGACTAGATTACATAAACAAGGATCAAATTTCAAATTAAATCTAAATGCATTTTGAAATTTTATATGGTTAATGCATACAAAGTTATACCAATAGTTCTACTCTAGAGTGTTCTGTAGGTAATTGGTTCTATGTATTAAAGGGTATGTACTTACTACATGCTGATATTATGCAATTGTAAATACTTAGGCAAATATTGGGTAAATAAGTTTTAACTTACCTGGAAAGCTGTATTCAGGCTATGCATTCTCAAACGCTCTCTCTCATTGCTCTCTAACCTTCTTGTCGTCTGAAATTTTCATAATTTGAATTTAACAGAATGTACACAAGTAGCTTATACTTATATGTAGTCTATATGTACCTATGTATTATGTATATTGACATTTGAATAGTTAATCAATTGTGAAAAATGTCAAATTGGGAATTTAAAATGCACAAATTGTTGACATAAAGCATTAAGAGTTGAGAAAAACTGAGCTGTAAAATTGCTAATAAATAATGAAAGAAAGTCAAAAGATCGATTTTGATTTTGTACATATTTACCTACATTCAGAATATCAAAGAAGTTTAAAAACATCAAAAATTATGTTGTTAGAAAAAGATTCAATACTTTTATAAGATGTTATGGAATAATTTTGTCAACTTTTTGACCTAGTGAAAGTTGGGTGAAAGTTTTCAAAAACTTACTTTCTCTTTTTGGCTTAGAATGAGCTTTCTCCTCCCAACTGGATTTTTTCTTTTGACTGAATCTCCGTCACTTCCAACACCACCTGAAGATTCACTAGCACCTGCTGCATGTCCTTTAATTATAGAAAAATGGACTTTTTACTTTTTACTCATAAAAATAGTTTAAATTATTTTGAAGGACTCAAGTTGATTGCTCAATTTACTGTTACGTTTATGGAAATGACCAAATATTGGCAAAAATCTTGGAAAAATGTAACAAAACATGTGAAAAACAGCAATAAAAATGCTATATTAATTGAAAAATAGTCCTAGCTGTATAGTATTACTTTACTATGTAATATTCAGATTATATGATTGAGGAATGTATTTTATTTTGAAAGTAATGAAATTTTTGAAATTACGAAGTTAATCCGCGTTGTAATTTGTAATTTGTAATGCATATTTTATAGGAGATAATTTTGATTTTTTTAGCTGAATTTCATAATAATATGTGTTTATCTGTACCTGCGGATTTTCTTTTTCCTATAGGGGGATTATTAGGTGTTGTAGAGGTGACAATGGGCCTGGCTGAGGTCGTTGTGGAGTTTGAGGTGGTGGAATTTGAAGAATCGGAAAGATAGAAATCCGAGGCTGAGTCGTCGATCATCATCATTCTCATCGGGGCCCCTGACCTTCAAAATAAAATCATTCAAAGTAATATTCAAAATCACTACATAATTAAATTATGATTGCTTACTAGCCGATAATAGTTTAACTTTAATTAGTTTAGATTTCAAAAATGATTATTTTTAAACCTGGCTCTCCCGACTCGGCTTTTCAACAGCTTCAGCGTATGTCCTAAACGAAAAAAAAGTAATTCTATCAATATTTTTTTTTTTATAAAATTAGATAAAATTTCATAGCTTATGTGACATAGACTCAACTCGTAGTTCCAAGTTGTAACTTATTAATTTAGATTCTTTGTCTAGATACTCTAAACTAAACCTAATAACCTTGAAATTTTAAATAATACTACAAGTACCTACCTGATAGATACATTTTAAACTTGATTGAATTTGACTTGAGTTTTTTCCTCTAGTCATAAATGAGTAAAATGAGTAAGTAGTAAAAAATGATCTGATCAACATTATTTAATCTTTGCCCTAATTTTTTGATATTTTTTAAACTGCTAGTACAATAGAGCCTACTAGATACTTTTACAAAATAAAAATACTTGCTACTTATATCTGTACAATCGATTTTTTGTCGTTTTCATGTCTAATAAGCTCAAAGGGAGTTTCAAATTTTATGTTTCATGCTGTTGTATTTAAGAATGTACATATACCTACAAGTACGCTGTATTTGAGTACTATCATTCATACTATTGTGAGTTTGGAATTTTTTAAAATTTTCGAAATCAGCAAAGCTTTTAACAAAGCTTTTCAATCATAAATAGGCTTGAAATATTTAATAAATTAAAGAAAAAGGATTATTTTCTTAAAATATTTGAAATATTTTGCTACCATACCTTATAAACTATCAGTAAGAGTGGTTTTTAAATGTCTTGAAAAAGTTAAAAAAAAAAAAGTCCCATTTACAGATTTGATAGTATTAAAAATTTGAGATTTATACAATTTGGATTCTAGCAAATGGTACATTATAAATAATTTTTTAGGTATATCAACTTACAAAATACATATATACAAACAGCTTATGTAGGGCATACATTGTAAGAATATCTTTTTATGAAAGTTCGTACCATTTTTGTCACAACCCTTATCTTTTGAGAATAAATATTTGTTACCAAATATCAATAAATCCTCTGATCCTATTTGTTTTTGACTTGAATTTAACCCAAATAATTGTTATTTTATTCAACTCATATTGATATGCACTAGGAGTACAATTACATAAACTAATATTATTGTCACGATTTTTTCAAAAAAAAACCGAAAAATTGTCTTATGGGGATATAAACTAGATCTTGCTTCACATATTATTTCGGAATTAGATAGCCACAAATAACAATAAAAAATACTACCAATGAATAGCAAATAAAAGTAAAATATCACACCCAAGATCATATCTCGAATAAATTGCATAATATGAGAAAGAAAGCACAATAAATCTTTGATATGAAGGCAAAGTGTAATTTGAATCATTTTTATCCATTTATAATACTTACAACAAAGTAGTAGCATGTTTGAACCAATTTTATTTAAAATTTAAAAAAAGTGTTGCAAAAAAACTGGAAATTTTCATCAAAATCTACTAAAAATAGCAAATTTTTGATAAATTTTGGTCTCAAAATCAAATTTTCTTATAATTAGATTGGGTTTTATAACTAGTTTTGAATTTTATCTATAATTTTTGAGAAATAAGTCAAGATTTGACCTTAATTTATATTGCAAATTGTATTGAATAAAGGGCCAAATTCAAATTTATTTTCTGATCTACATGATTTTTGAAGTAAAAAAAATAAAAAATTTGTATTCGAAATTCATGCAAGCAAAGCCTTTGAGTTTTAAAGGGGGCTGGCTGACTACCTACTGACTTGTTAGCCAAATTTGAAGTTAAAAGTGAAATAATTTTACTAGTTTTGAATTTCAAATCTTGAGAAAAGTTGCAAAGAACTCATAATAAATATAAATCGAGCTCTACAAGTATCTTTGTAATAGTAATAAGGGTTGTTTAGGGATAGTTCGTAACATTTTTTGAAATTTACCATCATTTATTGGACCTGCAATTTTGACTTGAAATTATTTTCAAGTTGAATATCTTGGGTATCTCAAGACAAGATATTGATATAATTTATAAAAAATAACAACTGTTTTTCGCAAAAAAACCGGGTGTTCAGATTTTAATAAGGTTTTGGAATAGAACTATTCCTAATCTACCCCTATGTAGGTATCTGCATTTTATTGTATAGGTTTGAAGGCGGGTTCAACCTTTCGACAACTTTTTTTTTTTGCCTGGATCGTCAGTGGGGAATAAAAATGATATCTCTATCTTCTCTCCCTATTATTTGTCTTTCCCATTATTTGACTTTCAACCTTTTTATATTCACCATTCCTATGAATTATACTTAAAATTTCAACCACAGTCGAATTTATCTATAAGGTAAGCCAAAATCTAGATTTCAAAAGATTTTGCAAAGTTTGATTATTTCTATTTAGATAATAATTGAAAGTAACTTGTTCTTTTGAAATTTGAATTAGACATTTTTGTTTTTACCAAAATTTTATGCAAAAATTATTCAATTTTTTCTCTCAATTTTCACTAAAATATTCAAGATATTCTAATTTTATGTCAAGAAATTCAAATTTTAGACAATGTTAATTAAAAAAGTTAACTTTTTAAGTTATGTTGAGGTTTTATGAATAAAAATTATCTTTTTAAAGTTCCAAAAACCTCAACAAAAGATTATAACTTAAGTACCTACCTACCTACATAAGTTTACAAAGATTGTATCAAATAAAAGTTGATATTTTGTGTATAATTTAAGCTAACTAAACTATCGTTTTAGAATATAGGTAGGTACTTGTCGTATACGAGTATTATACTGATACGTAGTTATGATTTCTGAATCATTAAATATTGGCAAATAGTTAACTTGAATGATATTATTAATTATTTAAAGTGATTCACAAAGAAATCGAGGTTTTAAGCTAAACTTGACTACCTGAGGGCTCAGACTTGAGACAATCACATTGAAAATTTAGATTTTAATCGCCATCAAGATCAAGTGTCTAAGTAGGGTACTAAGTAGGGTATCAAAGTATCTAAGTAGGGTACTTTATAGAGAGGCTTAATTGTCTGAAGAGTACATAAGTATTAAAAAAGTATAAGTGTATTCCTCGGGGATATTTCTTCAAAGCCGATCTTTTCCTCTACTCTACTTTTTTACCCAAAAAAAAACTCGAATTCGAATAATATGTCGAATGAATATTTATCATTATTTTGCATATCCCATTACCTGCTCTACTTATAAGCTCTAAACCTATACCCTGCTGCCTACTATGTACTAAATTTAACCTATCAAAATTCAAAAAATTTCAAGAATAAATACACCTGAAGGAAAATCCGTCCATTTCCATACTTTCTCCAGTAGATAAGAGCAGAAAAAGATTGTAAATCTCAAAATGTTGAACACCCACTTTCATTTTGAGAAATTAAAATAAATCTTACAAATACTATACCATAAGCAAATGTCACACAGGTTTATAAAATGGGTCTAATGGCACTTTTTTTACACATCTCTATAAGAATTCCTAAAATCCATGAAAATAGGAGAATCTATAAATCATCTTTACTCTTCTAAAAGACTCATAAACTTTTCCAATCAAAAGTAATCAAATTTTAAGTATAATAGATTGTAGGAAAAGGAATCTAAGTAAAGTAATAACAGTTTTGTATCCAAATACGAGGGTCATCGTACTCGTACTAGGTCTAATATTACCAAAAAATTTCGAATTTTAAACCTCTAGATCATCTTCAACCTCAACCTTCTAAAAGACTAAATTTCGACATATAGAAAAAACACAAACTTATTTAAAACTAAGAACTCTCATAATACCCCTTATATAACTAATTCAAGTAATTATGATAAGAATTTGCCACAAAAGTACTTACCTTAAGAGCTTAAGCAGGTAGAGAAAGTCAAGTTTCTGGAGAAAGTAATTAATTTCCTTTTCTCGCAAAATTCACACTTGTAGATTTATTACTCCTTCTGCCTTTCGTATATATCAGATATAGGACAATTACACTGTGAAATAAATAAATCTCAAGAAAGATTTGCCCAAAGTTTGTAATGAATCGATAAATGTCCCCGAATTCGAATCTTGTCTTGTCTTAAGCTTTAAAGTCTTGTCTTGTCTTGGCTTATATGGTTTTAAAGTAGGTGAAATAAAATATTTAAATAATCCTCGTATATTATATATAGGATATACTGTGTAAATTGCGGTTATCCTTGAAAACCACGATGTTTTCGGAATGTTTGACTATTTGACTACAAAGTAGGTCTGTAGTACTAGTAGTAGTAGAAGTAGAATGAGTAGTAGTAGCCTGTTGCACTATTTAAATATTTTGAATTTTATGAATAATTTCCCGACTATGCTTCAGTTTCGGTGTAATTTTGTAAATTTGTAATTTGTATTACAAGATGTAACAAACCATGAAATTTGAGAAAATTTCCAAGTTTTAGGGTACTAGGTACTTATGTAGAAAGAAGTAGTGTCTAGTTTGGGTTTTGGTTTGTGAATGTCGGCCAAGTACGTAATCACCCAGTGCTTTATTATCACAAAGTACTAGTACGAGTACTGATACTTTTACCCGAGAAAAGAAAGCTATTTGACTCTGTTGTACAAAGTATATTTACAAAATTATAGCTCATACTCATGCCTACTCAAACATCGGTTTTCTAGGGTAGGGTACTTTATACAGTATTATACTTCTTTATACAGCAAGTAGTACAATCAGTAGAAATATAAAGGCATTATAACCGTTATAGCGTAGGAGGTGGAAACATATTTAAATAGGATTATAATGCTTTATGAAATGGCCAAATTCAAATGGCATTTGAGCATGTGATAAATATATCTTGGTAGTAGAATAACAAAAACGTAATAATGATAATAATGGGATGCTACACATCAAATGAATTGAATTGAATTGAAGTGCATCCAGTTTTATTTTTATGACTAGCTCGTAAGCAGAAGTAGGGACTTTTTACTAAGAAATCTTCAAAAGATTATCCTTATTTCTCTATTTTAAATTTTTAACGCCATTGCCATTATTTATTATTATTAGGTAGGGTACTAGTAAAAGTATCTTAAAGTAGTATTCTTATCTTAAATTGTGATTTTGAAATCATAGATTTGGTAATAATGAATTTAAAAAGAAGAAAAAAATCGAAAATTGAGATAAAAAAATCTAAAATACAAATAGGTGTTCGGTTATAAATCCGTTACGGATTCGAAAAAAAACCGAAATCTTGATTTGAAAATCCAAATCAGGATTTGAGAAATTCGAAAAGGATAATCCAAAAATCCGGATTTCAATTTTTGACATTTCTAGTTTTAAGCCTATTTTGAATTTTGTGACCTACTGAAAGAAAAATAGCAAAATTGATGGCTTAAGATTTTTAGTCTTAAGCAAAATAATTTGGGTGTTAAATTAAGGCTAACTTTCTCGATGAATCTCCAAATGTCTGATAAAAACTAGGCTATACACTTTAAAAGATTTGTAAAAGTATTTTGAAATTCCAGTAAGCTTTCTTTCAGCTAATACTTACCTACAAATAGATTCTTTTTTTCTGAATGCAATCTTTATCTTAAAAGATTTTTTGTACTTTAATCTGTATTTGAATATTTATTGAATTTGGCATTTTGCGAAGTAATCTAGTGAAGCATATCGGCTTATTCCTCTTCTGAATTTAGTGATAAATCTCTGGGAAAAATTTCAACTTCTCATAACATTTTACAATTGTACTACTCGTTTCAAAAGTACAAGTTTTTGTTCATTCGTGCTGTTGCATATCGCTTTATTTCATGTTACATCAGCAGTACAATTTTCCCAGAGATTTACTTAAGCTAGGCTTTTAACATTTTCCAAATGCTCATATTCAAAGTTTTTTTTCTCCACAAATTTTGGCCATGTTCCAGTTCATATGCATTAAGTTGTATGTCGTCTCAGAACCAGAATCAGTTGTAAGTTGTACTACTCAGAAATACAGATAGTAGTACTCCGTATATGCATAAAAACTACGTCCTTTCTTTTATTTTATTTTTTAATAGTAATACAGAAGGTATCGTACCGACTGGTCCGAAATCCGACTGATCCAACACCGTCCGGTCCAAAATAAATACAGACTAATCCAAATTTTATCTGTAGATGCTACGAAAATTAGCTCAACATATAAATTTTGAATTTTATTTTACACTTTTCTTTATACATATTTTGCAGCTCGTAACATATTCTAGGAAAAAATAGCCACGACTAATATTCTAAGACTAATATTTTACAGTATCTAGATTTTTTTATGTCAAAAGCTTCAAAATATTAAGAAAAGTGTGAAATAAAACCCTAAATTTATATTTTGGGCTAATTCTAAAGCATGTATAATTTGGAACAGTTGCTTTATGTATTCAACCAGACGGTTTCACTGGACCATTCAGGTTTTGGTCCAGTTGGCGTTGGCATGCAGAAAGTGTAAGTATACCCTACTTTGCAGGACTAGTCAGTGTCTGTAGTATAATGTAAGGGGGAAAGTAGTAAAATAAAAGTAAAGGAAAGTGTACGTTTGCGTGGGTGTTTGGTTGAAAAGGGCAAAATTGTATAAATGAAATGAAATGAGAATGAGAGGACTATTTTTATGACCCTATGTATTTCATCTGTTTTATTAGAGCTTGCAATACATCCTAGGCTATAAATATTGTCATATACGAGGACATTCAAAGTCTCATATTTGACGAAAATTTAAAATTCGATACATATCTAGTCTAGTAGCACTAGCACCTATATATTCATAATATCAAATGGTTATTTGTATAAATTGTCTACCACTCCACTTATCTATAAAAATTTATGAAAATTTATGAAATTTCTATGAATTTTTTGCTTTCTCCAGTTGTAATTATTGGGCTTTAAATAGTAACTCGAAAGTTTATTTAAGATTTAAATAAAGATTTGAGTTTAATATCCTACAAGTTGGTACTACACTTGTTGAAAAGATAATTTAAGCTCTTGTATATTGTAGGGTAGGTGGTTTAGATTGTAATTATCCTGTATACGAGTAGCAGTACAAGATACTAAATATAGTTTTAAGTAGCTATGATTATGATGATTAAGCCTTTTAAGTAGCCTGGTACATGGACCATGGAATTACTTCTCTCGTGGTCTTTCACATTCATATCAAGTTCAAGATGTCTATTCATTATCAGTAGTACTGATATATTATGTAAGTAACCTACTATAAGTATATGTATTACCAATAGTAGTACCCTATAGTACATATGAAGTGATGGTAGTCAAAGTACATGTGTAAGTGGATGTTCTTGTCCTCCCAGGCTTATTAAGTCTTCTGATTGAAATTCGGAGACTCGTGCAGATCACACAAAGTCTGCCAGAGAATCCGGATTTTTTGTCTTGTACATTTTTGTCAAAACCTAAAAGAAAATTCTAGAGATTCAAAAGCCTAGAATATTATCCCATAATCGGCATAATAGTCTATTGATTTATTTTAGTTTTGAAAAACAACATTTTGACTTGAATTTTTATAAGTTTTCTTTCGAAGCATAAATCTACTTTTTAGAGTAAAATTTTAGAATAAGTAAATCTTAATTGAAAATTTTTCCAAGTTTTTAACAATAATCAGGGCGAGAAATGTGCTAAAAATCTTCGAAAAATTTATTATTTTGAAATCCAATAATTTCCGTATTGTTTAGCTTGAGATGACAAATTATTAGTAGGATACTTATAGGATAGTAGCATTCTGCAAGTACCTATTTATTTGCACAATTATTGGAGCGGTAAATTCGACTTTTTTTTGCTCATTTATTCTGCCTTCGAATTAGTGTGTGACTTGGTACTTGAGGTTATTGTACCAAGAAATCAGAAATCTCAAAAAAGAGATCAGAAATAAAAGACTAATCAACTTTTCCCCTTCAACGCTGTCAAATCATCTTTGATTTTGTATTACTACTCGTAATATAAAAGTACCTACATATAATGCATTACCTGGAAATTATTTATACATAATACCTACCTAATACTTTAGATCAAAAACACCCTGTATAGTCCATCCTACACGAAAAATTGAATTTTGATGTCTAAAATTTCACTTACAAGTACAAGATATGATTCAAAAGACAGTAATAAAGAAGAATTCTAAGGGATTTTTGTAGTTAAAAATGAGTTCAAGGATAGATTTAATCGATGTTTCAATTGAACATTTATAACCACCATAAATGAACAACTACATACACTACATTATGCTGTAGTAGGTAGGGTACTCTACCAATAGAGTTAGCTGGAGATCTTATTTCTCTTAAAAAGAATAAAAGAGATAAAAAGGTCGAGTTTACGATCGTTGGATGAGTTTTTGAAAAAAATTATCGATTTGGGAATTCATTGAGTTTTAGCCCTAGCCTAGCTGAGCTTATAAGTAAAATGTTAAATTTTTTTATCTAAGCATTCTATATATACAAGTAATAACTAGTTGGATTACTGTTATTATAAAGGAATATAAAAATGCCAAATTTGGAAATGTCAAAGCTAAAAATAGCTGAAAATTATTAATTAAACTCGAAATTAAATTTAATTGAAATTTTATAAAAAGATAAACTAACTATATGATAAGGAGACACTATATTCAGATTATTATACGTTTTTCATGTCTCTTCAGCTTTGAAAAACCCGATTTTTGTCTCAATTTCACGAATAAATATGTGTTAAATTTTGGTCCAATTCCAAATTCTCAAGCAGGTTTTCAGAGTTTATTTAGCTAAAAATTGACTGTATATTTAGTGAAGCCTTATATTTTGAAAATTATTTGAAATTTTGCAAAAAATTTCAGTTGAGTGATTAAATTGAACCAAATAGCAAATATGACGTCAAAAATCTTGACTTTTGATCATTTTATTTTTAGTCAATTAAAGATAAAAAAGTATTATACACATAGTGAAAACTGCCTGTATTATTTAAATAAAATGAAATTGTTACAAAAAAAGTTGAAATTTTGATCTCAATTTCAATCTGCTTTCACACTGCTTTTGAGAAAAGTCTCCATTTCCTTCATTTGCATTTAAGTGTACCAGAATTCTACCATATCCCTTTCTTAATAGTTTCCTTTGGATTATATTTATTTACCAAAAAATATAAAAATATAAAGAAAACTGCTTTATACATACTCTATATTACCACACAAATACAAAAACTCTACATAGTGCCTTACATTAGAGTACTGTAACTCGGATTAACTGTAAAAAGAAGCTCAGATTTCTCAAAGACAGCTCCAAAATCCGCTCAAAAATTCCCTTTTTTTTGTGTTCCAAACTTACTTTTTTACCAAGTTAAAGTTAAGCCTTGGGTGAGTATCTGTAATAAAAAGCATTTCTTAGGTATAATACTCGTATTACATTATACTTGTGCACTGCAATATACAGTACAAGTACTTGAAAGTATAAAAAAATCTTAAGTAAAAAAATATTTTAAATGCCACTGGAAGCAAAAATTCTTTCAGAACTCAGATTCTGGAAATGAGCGCATGGACAAAAACCATGCATAGCCAAAATTATTATATTTTATATCTTTTTGGGTAAAAAACAATGAGATTTGAGTAGCAACAAGTGTCACAGTGCCTAAATATATTGCCCATATATCTCTTAATATCTTTTACTATATATTAGGTGTATACATTCATAGGTATATTATATAGGTAGTAAATTATTGTGTCATTTTATTTAGAGATTCATAAAGTGAGGTTATAAAGAACTTTTGGTTTTCAAAGGTGGTGGTAAAAATACAGATACAAAATACCAGGGGTAAAGTAGCAAAATCGAATTTTGAATTTAGATGGGTGTAAAAGAGTAGTTTTTGTCAATTATTTTTGATCAAAAGAATGATAATGAGTACGCCTACTGCCTACTATCTACTATAAGGTCCAAGTGTTTTTTGGAACCAAATTAAATGTCAAAATGTCCACAAAAATTAAGATAAGAACTTGAAGCTTTTAATCTAAAGGCTTTGAAATTAATTTATATGAAATGTAGACCTTAATTATTATCAGAAAGAGCAGAAAATGCCATTTTCTGGCTTTGGCTTGCCGAAAATGTATGAACTTTTGATTTTGATCAACAAGTTTCTCAAAATTGGCCAAAATTTTCATTCTAAATATATATTTTGAAGGACAAATTCTAAATCTGACATTCATGGCAATTTTCTAGAAAATATTAGCTTGTAATTTAAGCCTATTATAGATTAAGTTTGAGATAATTATATTGTTAGAAAATTAATTTAAAATGCAAAAGTAGAAAATATCGATATTAAATTGTCAAAAAATGCGTTTTTTTGATGAAATTCCTTGTATGCCTTCTCCATTTAGTTTTATACAAAATTCTATATTTTAATTCTATTTACTCTGTGATACTTTTGTAATTGATCAAATGGCAATTATAAATGTAATTTCAATTAGAATTCATCATCACATCATTCATTGCATTACAAACACATAAAAGTTACTTAGCAGAGCTAACCCATCATTATTTGATCTGAACTATATACTACTCTACTTTATGTAGTCTATAGTGTGATACTAAAATAATACAAGTCATGTTTTTAGATTTGGTCTTTGAATTAGACATTTACATCCGGTAATGAAAAACTGGATTCAGAATTCAGAGAAGCCATCCTAAAATCCATCTCACTTGTAACTTGCAACAAAGAAATTCTCTATTTTATCGTATACAATTTCTATTCCTTATACTTGTACATGGACTTGTACTTTTATTAGTACCTACCTACTTTATTGGTGTACATCGTATATAATTTATACCCAAAATAGTAATTTAATTTTTATTTCTGAGTCGACTAAGGAATTTATGACGCAAATGGCTATATAAGACTAGACCTTTCTACTGATGCTGAGAATGTAGGAAGTGTCACAAATTTCAACTCAATATTTTGGTATAATTGGGCTTGACGATAAAAATTGTAGTTGTGTTAAATAATGCCTAAATACTGTCATAATAAACCGTTTTCATCTTTTATCTTACAAGGTAACCTTTT
>JAQIXA010003281.1:0-14556 GCA_034699045.1 Nanhermannia cf. coronata Gr-Ori-00579
ATCTTTCAAACCTATATGGTCTAATAAGCAACTCCTTCCATACATCCAAAAATGTTCCAATGTGAGTAAATTTCCTCATTTTACTTACCTACACCTACCTATGTAAGCATGACACGAAAAAATGTATTTAAGATTGTAAATAAAATAAATCTCACTCTATTGAACCTTTAATCAAATTCATAATATCAAATTTTAAAATTACTATATTAATATACATATACATATACATATATAAATATTGTTATATAGGGTCTATAAGTACCCTATATATTTTTTTAATTTCTTGTAGGTTAGCTAATAGTGTATTTGCATCTCTTGGAATATTTTATAAAGTAGGGTACTTTTGATGTCATAATCCGTATCGATTTTATTTGATTGTTTTTATGAAAAAATTTCTGAGAAATTTGGATTTAATTTGGCTGATTTTAAAACCTACCTGACTGGCAGTCTGAATTCTGAATTAAAACACTCAAGTACAGTATAGAAACTCTAATTTGGAAAGAGGCTTGTTTATATTCATCCCAATTTTGGTTGAATTTACCTCTATACGAGTAATTTTGGTCTAAATTCACCTTTGTATGAAATTTTTTTAGTTAGGATTAGGCTATATTAGGATTTTAAAAAAATTAAGAGATGATTTCTTACAAGCAGGGGTAAATTTGGACCAAAATTAGGATGAAATTCAACCAAAATAAGTGTGAAATTAAATCGAAACCTTGAAAGAAGCATTAGCATATTCGAATATTTTGTTCAAAATTTCAAAATCAGAAAAAATGAAGGGTGTTTTCAAAGTACTTTGTACAATTATAAGGATCTGCAAAAATGTCTTATATCAGGTATTCTAATTTAATTAGAATCAATTAGTCAATTAGTGTCATTTAATGTCATTTTAGGAATATTAAAAAAAGTGTAAATTATTCATTTTTTTAGAAAATTTTACTAATTTATTTAAATTTTTATATAGAACGTGGCTTTGACAAGATGGAAGAAATCTGTGCATTTATTTCTCGCTTGGAATCCAATTCGATTGGCTAGAACGGAGAAAAAATATTTGACAGGAGCACCGACTCAAATCGTGGTTGAGGATTATGACAAAAATTTGCAAAATTTGGATGATCATGATTGTAAGAAGAGGGAATTTTTAAATTTGAGTAAAATCCAGGATCAAAATGAACCCAAGAGAAATGATAAATATGGAATGAATTATGAGTGTGATTTTTGTCTCAAAAGATTCGAAACTAAAATGAAGGTGAAATTTTAAACTATTTTTTTTTATTGTCGGTCAGTCTATCATTTTAGAAGTGAGAAGATGGATATACTGGACATAAAGGACCCTTTTAGGGTCTAGTTGTGCAATTTACACAAAAATCACTGTTAATTTTAGCTTTTGTAGGGTATGTATTATGACCTTTTTACCGGGCTTCATGTTAATCAAATGGGAAAAAACCAAATATGAGATTTAATTGATTATAGAATCCATGTCAAATTCTAAATTTTTTATCCTTTGGAACCTTAAATATTGATGAAATATATGATATTCTGAGAATATCACAAATTCTGATCAGTTATAATACTTACCTATAAATAATATAACAAATGATCAATTTCTTTCAAAAAATTTTAAGAATTTTTTAAAATTTTGACCAATATTGACAAACATTGTCTATATTTGACAAATTTTGACTAAAATTTGCATATTAAAAATCTCAAAGGTTGGTAATTTTCGGGATCCAAGTCGGATATTCAAGGATCCAACATGCCCTACTCGGATAATCCAAGATCCATGGATCTGATCCAATAACATGTCTAATATTAGAGTTTTGCTCTCAATATTAAGAATTACCTAAAGAGTAGTAAAATAAATCCTAATATATTTCAAGTTAAGTACCAGAAAATGAAAAAATTTCTAATTTTTTGATTAAAATTTCAAAATTTTGATGAATTTTGAAGGTCCGTCGACATTCGGCCGTGCATACCCACGTCAAGTTATTTTGCACTTGGTGTCCAGAAGAGTTCAACCAAAGATCAAAACTCGACGATCATTGCCTCAAAGTTCACCGGAAGAGAAATGCCAGCATTTCCAACTAAATCCTCTCAAAATATTGAAATTTTCCAAAATATTTTGAAATTCCTACACCTACAGCAGCCTTCTGAAGAGTTTAAATATTTTGAAAATTTTTCACAAAATTCAAGTAGATGTATGATTATTTTGTAAAATTCACAAAAATTTGTATTTTATCAGTAGATAGATACTTTATGTAGGTATTTCATATAAAATATAAATAAAACTGCAAATTTTCAAATATTTTGACAACTAAAGATGCTTGTTGTTCGAGGGAAGCAAACACTTGTCTATATTTTTCATCGAGATAACTCTAGGGTCTAGTTGTGCCATTTATTTCTACCCAAATTTCAGATTTCCCCTTCGGACTTCGGATACAATGGACAATTTACCTAGGTATATGTTAATCAAATATTTATTCGATGACTGAGGAGTGTAGTTATTTAAATCCTAGTATATTATTTATAGTATTGAATTTATTTCTTAGTAAATGCATAAACCTACTTTTATATTTTTAAAATAATTTTATGTAAAGTAGGTCATTTCAAAAACCTTTTTGGTCCCCCTGCCTTTTGTATAGCTTTTATGTATACTCTAATTTTTTTACGACGATTTAGATTGCGGTACAAAGTACTTTTAAAATTGGCAGATTTTTTATATACCTAATATACCTAAAGATACTTGAAACATTTCAATTAGCGATCTTGTACACATGTACATGTCCAAAATATCAAAAAAAGAAGCTTGAAAACTTGAAAAATCCCATTTTAAAAGCCATAAGGAATTCTCTCGATTTGGAAAATCTCGAAATTTTACAAGATTTAATATGAAAATCATGATTTATAGTCTCCAAGAGCCTATGTAGAACATATGAAACACCCTGTATAGTGTATAGTAAGACTTGCACTTATCCTATATGTAAGTACCTACTTATAATAAATCTCTAATCCGAGATTTTTCGCACTTTTTTTGACATTTTAGCTTATCAAAATGTGTATCAAATTCGAAATGTTAAGGTTTTTCTTACTTTTTTGCTACAATTTCCAAAATTTTGAACATTTTACATTTTTATGCTAAAATTTACAAATTTTTTGGAGTAATATCAGAAAGGATATCTTTGGCTTATAATGGGCTTCCTGTACTTTCTGGCCTTGATATGAAATTTAATATTAAGGTCATGCAGAAAGCCGAAGAAATCCTTTATTTTATGAAATATCTTTCATGAAAAATTTTGAACTACCTACCTATTTCATGAAATAATACTAATTTTGGCAAATTTTATGATAAAAATTTTGAAGTTTTTCTTAAAAAATTCCAAAAAAAACTAAGTTTTCGGCATTTTTTGACATTTTTTTACCCTTTATTTACCTGGTTAAGGCTTCTTTATCATAAATATTTCAACTATGTACCTAAATTTTGACAATTTTCTGATCATCCACTAGTACAAGTGTGTCTTATTTTTGCAATTTTTTGACCCATTTTTATGGCTTCTAAATTCTACTGTACTGAATTTTAATGTTTTGAATGTTTTTCAATGATTCACTAATATAAATCTGTAATATTTATCAATTTTTGACACTATTTTAAACCTTTTTTGACCTGATTTTATGGCTTCTAATTTTTACTTAACGAATTTTGACATTTTGAATTTTGCTCATGATTCACTAGTACCTACTAATCCTAAGAATGTCTTATTTGTCAGTCAGTACCTTGTCTGATGGTATTAACCATATGTGAAATTAGCAAAAAAAAATGTAAAACTTGGGGATTTTATTACAACTTTATACAATACAAGTATTATACAAGTCTCGGCAGTATTATTGCCTCAATAGCCTTACTCGTAGTAAGGCGAATGAGGTGGCTTTTATACTGTAAACTTGCATTCAATAAAATTACAAAAAAATAACAAAATTTTTTTTTTAAAGACATTTAAAAAGATCAGTTGTTGAGTTTTGAGAGACACTCCTACCTCACGATTTTTCTCATTTCAATTACCATTATCATTTTTATAATTTTTTTTTACGACTTTATGACAATACAAAAATCAAGGCTTTGATTCTACAAGTATAAAAAATTAGTCATTTTTTCAATATTTTATAATTATTACTTTTATCATTGAAAAGTAGGAAAATGAGTAAAAACAAGAACACAATTCGACCCATTACTTTTGCTTGTGACATTTGTGTTTTGGCGATAGGTTCGTTTTTTTCGAAATTTTTTGAGATTTTTTGGCAATTTTTGATTTTTTTTGGATATTTTAGGTGCATTTTTTGTATTCTATTTGTGGCTTGTTGTATCTCCTACCAAGAGGGTAAGAAATTTTCAAAAATGCTTTTTAGAAAAATTGAAATTTTTGAAATTTTTTCAAATTCTAGTCATATTTTCAGTAAAAATTTCGAAAAAAAGGTCAAAATCCTGAATTTTTTCGAGAAATTTTGAAAATATGATCGAAATCCTACTGGATTTTTCGAAAAAATTTGAAAATGCTAGTTAGAGAAGATATTCTATGATTCAAAAAAAGTGAGGATTTTTTCAGATATCAATGATTTGGGCTTAATCTCATCCATATTTTGGTTGAATTTACCCCTATATTTTTGGTCTAACTTTCCCTTTGCATGAAATTAACCCAATCTTTTTAAGTTTAGTTTTAAGTATTAGGTTAGATTAGGTTAAGAGTAAAAAAAACTTGAGTAAATTTCATACAGGAGTAAATTCAACCAAAATATGGATAAGATTAAATCGGATCGGATTTCAATTAGATATACTTTGAAAACCAACACTTTTTTTGTGATACAATAGCTAGAAAATTTTGCTAGTTTTTATAAGATACCTACTAAATGATAAAAATTGTAAATTTTTGAAAAATTTTAGGGATTTTTTTGCCACGATGAGTCCTTAAGATACCCTCGTAGGAAATCAACAGTTCCGAATAAAATCCTCTATTCAATTGGATTCGGTATACCCATTTTATGTGTAAGTTTAGAAATTTTTGCAAAATTTTCGTAAAAAAAATTAAAATTTTTCGAAAAAAACAAAGTTTTTAATCACAGGTCTAGTACGTCAAAAACTAAGCAAGAGTTCGGCTCGAGGTCAATTTCTCAAGAGGTCAGTGAGCCTATGGATTCTCCAGTTCTACCAACAAGTTCTTTACTTTCTGGTAAATTTTTCAAAATATTCAAAAATTTTGTGAAATTTTGTGAAAATAATTGGTCAGGTTGGTGCAGTTGGATCTCAAATTTTTACCCATGTTGGAAAATTGACTGTTGGTCGACTTAGGCCTGATTTCATTGCGGCTTGTGGACCAAATGTCACACTCACCTACTGTACTTCTGGTAAGTTAAATTTTTCTCAAAATCTGCAAAATTTTCAAAAATATTTAAAATATCGAAAGGAAATCCTTAGCTTATAATGGCCCATAGGGTTTATTATGGTAAAAGCCTGAAATTCAAATAGATACTTTTCAAAAAAATTTCCAAAAATTTCCGAGGATCGAATGTCAAAGGTCAAGTAAAGAAGCTTTTCATGTAAATACCCATACTAATCACATGATATTTGAATGACCCTTGACTTTTATAGGTGAGTAACCTAGGTCATAATACAGTACTAACTAAGGGCTTTCGATTTATGTATGATAATAAGGATCTAGCTCTTATAGGAACTGAGATACGAGTATAAATTTTTTAAAATATTGATATTTGCCAAAATTTCATGGTGTTTTGTTGAATTTCGAGCTAAGGGCCAGCAGGTCTTTGGGTACTTTGAGATATACCATTCGAAGTGCCTTTTCAAGGGCTACAAAATATATATGCCAAGATTCATTCAGTTTCTCTTTTGGGTCAAAAAAAACCTTAAATTTGGCATGGTCTTTTCTTAAATTTGAAAAAAATTTGGAAATTTTTCAGATAATCCCGAGTACATTGAGGATTACAGCTGTTTGAACGGTGAAGATGCTTCAGGACGATCTTCTCGAACTTCATTTCCTTCAGCACATTCATCATTTTCTTCATATGCGATGCTCTACCTGGTCATTTTCCTCCAGGTCGAATGGTCAGGTCGTAGGACCAAATTTATCAAAATTTTGATCCAGACCCTTCTACTAATCATCACCTATTTTACATCTCTTTCAAGAATCATGGATAATAAGGTTTGATAAGTCAAAATTAGATATTTTATTGGTTACAAAGCTTTTCGATTTTCGTTGAATTCACTCCTATATTTTTGCTCAATCTTTACCAATTGTATGAAATTAACACAAAATATTTTTAGTTTACAAGTTTAGATTAGTTTATGTTAAGATTTTTTAAAAATTTTGAGTTAATTTTATACAGAGGTAAAATTGAACCAAAAATATAGGGATAAATTCAACTAAAATATACATTTAAGGGTAGATTAGGTATAGTTTTAATACATTTTAGAAATTTGGACAGTTTGTTTTACACTAAAAAAATTGTGATTTTGAACTTTGATCTAAAATATCTGTATTTTGGCTATCTATCAATATTTAAAGATAAAGAAAAAAAAGTCAAATGGACAACTGTTTCAGGCCTACAAAGAGACTGTTCAAATTTCGAAAACACATGCAAAACTAACCCTAATCTACCCCTGTATATGTAAATAGCACCATGTGGGTGACGTGATCGCCGGCGGGCTAATTGGAATATTTTGGGCATTAATCACAGTAAGTGTTTAGTCGTGTTTACATTTTAATTCCAATTAAAATCCTCATTTTTTGAATCAACCAACCAACCACACCTTTCTCATAAAACCATACCACTTTTTTTTTACCTCATTTTATTATAATCACAGAAAATTAATTAAAATTACAAACTTTATAAATGGCTTCGATTTAATTTCATCCTTATTCAATTTCAGGCCAGATACATTGCTCATCTACTACCTATAGGATCAAAAGGAAAAGACAAAGATGATGAAGATGCTAATCAAGATGATCCGGAAATTGGCGTAGAAAAAGACGTCGAAGATCAGCCCGGAAGTATCCAGCTGGTTGATGAAAATGTTCGACTCAATCTTGAGGGAAAATAACTATCTTTTATAATAAAAAGAATATTTAGAAAATTTAGGGCAAAATCTCAAAAGAACTTTTATAATTGAAAAATCAATCGAAAAAGAGTTCGAATTTGAGGTTTTTCTTAGACCATAATTATCAAAATCTCCTCAAAATTTCATTTTTTTTTTTAAAAACCGAGTTTCTTTTAAAGATAAATTATAATTTTACGAATATTTATAAACTAGGACAATACAAGGCCTTTGATAAATGAATATTTTTGTGTATTTTTGCAAAGCTTAAAATCTAAACATACTTACTAGAGTACTTTGGCAATAATTATCAAATCTGAATCACAAAATCCCATTAGAGAACATGACTTTGTATTTTAAATTGTATCTATCATTTTAGTACTAATAGTACTAGGCTACTCGTATTTTGTTTGTATATATCAGTATAGTACTGCTATATACTGGTACAAGTTATAAGGTATGTAAATATCCAATTAATGGTTCAAATGTACAGAAAAGTCCAATTACTTACCTTTGTCTCCATTTAAATGCCTCAAAAAAAAAAAAGTTTAAGGCTTAAAAGGATTAATCAAACCGATCTTTTATATTACCAGTTGTGCCTTGTCGTATAATCCTATTAAGATAATGCAAATGCCAAAAAAAAAGTTGAAATATTCCATCTATTTACCAAATGTCTCTTTTTTTTTAAACCAATAGACATTACTTAATAACTTGATTCAGAGCAATAAAATACACATTTTTACCAAGTTTATAATGTCAAAATTTCCAAATTCTCAAAATTTTGCAAAAATTATTGACATTTTTGAATAATTGCGGAATATTTGTGTAAAAATTGACCAAAATATTGGAAAAATTAGCTTTAAATTTGTAAATAGATTGAAATGGAAGTAAATTTTGAGATAATTCAGTTTTAGTATGACCTAGAGGTCTGAATATTTTAGAAAATTTAGTTGGAAATTTATATAATGACCTGATATATGGCTTTATTTTTCGCCTAATTTTAATTTTAAGACCAATATATCCTTTGACAATTTAGCTTTTGAAATCTAGTTTTAAGATCTGAATACTTGTACTCTTATATCAACTCAAATTTCCATTTTTTGAAAACCTAGTTTTCATACTGTGTAAAAATGGATGAAAACTAGGATTTCAAATTGAAAATTGAGATATGAATACCATTATAATTGAGGTTCATTAACCTCTAAAATACACTTTAAAGTTTGTAAAAAAAATTTAAGTTGAAATTTTTTTCTAAAATTTTGAGACATAATTCAATACCTACCTACAAATGTATTGTGTAAAGAATAAGCGGAAATTGTAAATTATAAAAAAAAACTTGTACCTAATTATCGTATGTTGTGGGAAAAAGTGCCTAAAAATTTTCAGTTTTATATCTCTAATGTGTTCAGAATAAAATTTTTTATGGCTCTGATTTAATCTCATCCCTATTTTGATTGAATTTACCCCCAGTATATTCTTGGTCTAACTTACATCTGTATGAATTTTTTTAAATTTAGTTTAATGTAAGGTAGGATATTAAAATATCTGGGTTAATTTCATACAGGGGTAAATTTAGTCCTTAGGTATAGGGGTAAATTCAATCAAAATAAGGATGAGATTAAACTCAAGTCAATTTTTGTATAAAATTGTAGTAAATAAAAATAAAAATAAAAATAAAATCTCACTAACTTATACTATATTTGGTAGCTACATTTTGTTTAAATAAACCTCTATATCTTTGGGCTAATTTTACCCCTGTATGAAATTAATCCAAAATATTTAATATCCTACCTTAAACTAAACTAAATTAGACCTGATAAAGTTATACCAAGAATATAGGGGTAAATTCAATCAAAATATGGATGAAATTAAACTCAAATCGATAAAAAACGAGTATTTTTTTAAGGTTTGATTTATGAAACACCCTGTATAAGTAATTACAAGTACATAATACTATAGTATATGTATAGGTACTTCTATTGTCTCTCATATAAGGTAAGGGCTAAGGTTCGAGTTTCTTTAAGACTTAATCCAAATATTTATTTTGTACAAAATCGAACAATCGCATGTTTATTTTTTTTATACCTACTTACTTATTGTTTTAGCACGCAAATCAGGCTCAGATTTTTCCAAGTAAATACTTTATTATTGTTATATATACCCTACCTTATATATGTATACCTATACCTACTTTAAACCAGTCAGTTGGAATATAATAATCAATAAAGAAGCAAAGTTACACCTTTCTTTTAAAAAAATCAAAAATTTTGATTTATTGATCAAAATGCCCAAAACTATGATATAATAAAATAAGATATCCAGTATAAATAGGCATATTTTGCAAATAATTTTGATTTTTGGTAGCATTTGAAATAAATAATTTGGAATTGAACAATAAAAATGAATAAAATCCTATATTTATATTTGGAAATTTTCATTTAGGCCAGTAAATGGGTCCATTTTTGAATATTTTTTCCATTTTAGTCGGCTGTTTAGTGTCCCAATCTTGTTTATACGATTGAATAATCTAAAAAAAATGGAAATTTTGATTTTTTTTGATAATTTCAGATCCAAATTGCAGAAATTGCTGACATTAATATTGTAATAAAATGGAAACAGATACCATAAGCCTTAAAGTATCTGGCCTATCTACATAGGCTAGCCATCTACATATCATGGGATAGAATAGGGATAGGGACCTTCATTTTTCAAGAATTGGAAAAATCCTCAAGTTCAGAGGTCATACTTTAAAAGACTTTGAATTATAAGTTTTTATGCAAAATATGCGTTCTGTGATCTCTATTTGATAACAATAGAAAGTCCAAAATGTGACTGGCTAAAATTAGGCCCAGCTGGCTTAGAAAAGGTATGAGAAAAACCCTACTGTTTTGAATAATTCGAGGTCTAAATTCAGCTAGGGAAAACCCTATTTTGGCCTTTAATCTCTTATTCATAAATAGTTGAATTCTTCCAAAGCTGAATAGACCAATGTAATAATAAGATTTTTAAATCTTAAAAGAACAATGCAATTTTTGAGTAAATGCAAGAATTGTGATCTGTTTGAGTTAGGACGAGACCCAAATTTTTAGAATTCAGTTATGAAAACCCAATTTTGGCTTGAATTTCATGGATTAAGATCAATAATTGAGGTATTTTAAGGACTTAATATGAGTTTTATGAACAATAAAGGTAAATATTCGAGTAATGAACAATTTAACAATTGAATTGAAATTGATTGCTCGCATGTAGTGGCTTTAAATATGGAATTTCCAATACAGCTTTTTTACATTTTGATTGGACAAGTTTATACAGATTTTTTTTATGTCCCTGGAAATGACCTATACCAAACGGTCCTAGGCAAAATGTCTGGATTCACCCTAGGATATAAGAATAGTAGAGTAAATTCACCTACATAAATGTCCCCAATCAAAGATTTTGATTTTAGGTAAAATGCCAAGATTCTCCATTTAGTTACCTTAGATAATTGAATTTATTTTAGAGAAATATAACTGAACTTTCTAAAGGCTTATTTATTTTATGTATGACTTGAAGATTAAATTTACTAAAAATTGAAGGTCCACATCACTGCCCATCACAGCTCGATCGTCAACATGGACACGGATGATGGAAATGATACCCCAAAGTACTGCCAAAAAGCAGCAGATAAAATTTTGCAAGAATTTCAAAAAATGGCTGAAGAACAACAGAAAACTGCTGTTCAAGAGCAAGAGAAAGTTGAATGTGACTCAGGTCAAAGGTCAAATCTAGTAGGGACAAGTCAGAATCTTGCTAATACTGAAGTTCAAAAACAACCTTTAAAGCAACAACAGCAAAATAATCAAACAAATTCTTCAGGTTTGCTAGATCAAGATGATCAGATTGTTGTGGATAAAAAGGCATTAAATACGGATATTTTGAGCAAAAAACTGATAAAAATTAAACATGATGATAGCAAAATTGGTCAAGAAAAAGTTCAAGAAGAACAAGAACTGGATCAAGGGATATTAAATGCTTCAGGTCATCCACATAAACATCATCAGAGTCAAGTTGATCAAAGTAAAGATGAAGGGAAGGGTCAAAAACGACGAGGTTTTTCAACTAGGAATGCTATTCGAGTCGCTTTTAATGATCAAATTCATGAAATTCCTGTAACACCATCACCACCACCTGAAGATCCAGTAAAATATCCAATAAAATCCAGTAAAATAAAATAATAATAATAATAATGTGAATCCAAAATGGAGATCAAAAAACACCCAAAAATGAGCCAGAATTAGAAAGATAAATAATTTTTTTTTGATAATCCCCTACAGGTTTTGCTTCACAAATCCCATTGGAAAGAGAAATTGAGTTTGGTCATTTGATTCATGATAAGAATAACAATTCTTCATTTGATGGATCTCAAGATTTTATCGCAATTGTTGATGTAAGTTTAAAAAATTGAACAAAAGTAAATTGTTACATAAGTATTTGAATGCTTTCATATTTTACTTTTTTAGGTTGCCAGTAAAAAAGGCGTGATGAATATCCATGAAGAAGGTGATCAGCAAATTGATACTTTGTCAATGGTTCAAATTCAATTGGCAAAACTAGGAAAAATTCAAGAAGACATTATGGAAGAGATTAAAAGTGAAATTGATACACTACGAGCTGAGAATCTCGGTCTGTTACAAGAGAATGAAAAACTCAAGTAAAATAATCTAAATTTACCTATACTGTTACCTATCTGATCTTATAATTTGACTACTTTTTTGATAGGGACGAGAATAATCAATTATTGGAGAAAACTGTCGATCTTCAAATGAGAAACACAAAAGATCTTGAAGGGTTGAAAAAATATGTTCAAGTAAAGAAGCTTGAATCGCAGAAGATGTTAATAAAATCAAATCAAAAGAAATCAAAAGGACGTCATTTGAAAAAATCCAAAAATCCCAATAAAGAACAGATGAATTCATCCAATGAAAGTGATGCTGATGAGAAAAAGTCCAGTAGTGAAAGTCGAAGACAACATAAAGAAGAGTTCTATTATGATGTTGATGTTGATCAAGAATTTGGCCTTCAGTCCACAAAGAGTCACAGAAGAAGTTCAGTCAAAAACCTCAAAGAATCCTCCAAGTCCACTGAATTTTGTGCTAAAATGAAACGAGAAACTGTGAAATATGAAAAAAATGATACAAATTGCTTCAGCTTCTTACTCGGTGGTAGTCGAAAGAAAAAACGAGCTGAAAATGATGATGAATAAGCTTCAAATGAACTTTAATCAAAATTTTTAATTAAAAAAAAATTATCTTGTAAAGTTAGATTATCAAATTGATAAATGAAATATCTTTAATTAATCATCTACTAAATTACCTACTACCTAATTGGCTTGTATCATTCTATTGATAAATTAAAAGGATCGATCCAAAAAGTTCCGATTTAAACTAATCCCTATTTTATTTAAATTTACTTTTTCATTTTTGGCTTAAATTCATCCATACTATGATATAAAATCCATAAATTTTTTGAAACCAAATCTAAACTTTTTAAAAATTAATTCTACGAGATCAGGGGTAAAGCTAGACCTAAAATATAGGGTTAAATTCAATCATGTTAGGGATGAAATTAAGTCTATTCAAATTATAAAAAGATAATTTTGGATAATAATGTTAGGATATTTGAAATTCAAAGTTTTTTAGAAAATCAATTTTGAATAAGATTTGCATATCTTTACTTGGTAGTAATTGTACCTATGCTATTTAAGCATATTTACAAGTAGGTTAAAGACAAGTCGAAATGAATAATTTTACACATTATATTACACATTATTATAAATGCATACCTATATATCGGTATATGAAATATTTTGGACAATTGATATTCGAGTTTTAATGGATTAAATTGTGTTTATTAAATGGAAACTGGATCAAAATAATAATTTATCACAAAAGTTGAGGCAAAGTTTCGATTTCTAAACAATTTTTTGTGACTTTTGAGACTATTTGTTTAATTTCATACCTAATTTTGGTTGAATTTGACCCTATATTTTTGGTATAAGTTTACCTTTGAATGAAATTAATCCAAAAAAATACAGAGTATATTTAGTTTAGTTTAAATTAGGTTCTTTAGGTTATGTGAGGATTTTTAAAAAACTGTGTTAATTTCATACAGGGGTAGTGTTTTACCAAAAATATAGGTGTAAATTCAACCAAAATAGGGATGAGATTAAATCAGAGCCTTTATTTATAACGTCATCATTTCAAAATGATAAAAATGTCAAAATGATAAAGATTTCTATTTTTCTAGACTAATTTTGAACCTGATTTTTGAACACGAGTTTGTAGGAAGGGTACTTTGATTTGCAATGACCTTGTAAATAATATAGGACCATAAGATGCTTGATATTCGACCTTAGCTTTAGAAATTTTACATTTTTTTTCTACATTTCCAAGTATGAATTATTTACATACAACTAATTACTATATATTAGATATACAGAAATAGCCTTTGAATAATACTTGTATAATTATAATTAGAAAAATAGTTTAGAACATGTGAAAAGCTCACTTTGTAATTTAAAGCTAAAATTCTTGCTTATTTTAGAAATTATGAAAGTAGGGGTAGATTAGGGATAATTCGAAGGCATTCGAAATCTATTTGAGGATATATTGGTTATCTCTACTATCTCAAATTTTCTTTTTGTCCAGTAAATGAGTCCATTTTTGACAAATTTGTCCATTATAGCCTACTGTCCCAACCTTGAATAATCTAAAAATTTCTGGACATTTTGTAGTTTTTTGATAATTTCAGACCCAAATTGCAGAAATTGCAGACATTGGTAATGTAATATATAGAAATAGCTAACAAAAGCCTTAAGTATTTGGCCTATATGCCTATCAAGAGGTAGTTTAGGGATAGTTTGAACACGTTTTTAAAAATTGTAAAAAAAAGCCTAAATTGAGCAGCTAAATTACCAAAAAGTTTCTAAACTATCCCTAATCTACCCCTGGAATCTGAAAATGCGAGCTTTTATGTAGCGTGTTAACGATCCAACAATCCCTGACAAATGTCAATGTTGAAAAACCCCGATTTTTTTGGCCTTTTTTTTGACTTTTTTTTGGCTAGTTTGCATGTCAGAGAACTTGAAAAAGGGGGGCACTTGTATAAAATAAAATACATTTAGGGGTAATTTTAGCTCACAGTTCCAAATTGCAAGTCAAATCGACAAAATAATCCTTTCTGGACTTATCTGGACGAAATAAAGCTTTTTTTTCTGGACATTTTTCAAGAATAAAATCGGTTTTTTTCAACTAAATTATCTGAAATTGGCCATAAATAAAAGTTTGACCGGATATTCAAATTGCTATTAGAGTGTCCAACAAGTTACCTAATACTACATTAGTGATATTTTTTCAACTTGACCGAAATTTGGATAATCTAAATGGCTGATAGTAAGTATTAGTCCTACAAAATAATTT
>JAQIXA010003282.1:0-14554 GCA_034699045.1 Nanhermannia cf. coronata Gr-Ori-00579
ACATCGTATTTGTACTACTCGATTGAGCTCAACTAGCTAAATCTTATTTGTAAAGGTCAAGTCAATTAAATGTGTCATCTGAGCGCTAGAGGGCTAAAAATAAGTTCAATAATTCAAATTGGACATTGTCGCGCGCTTTTTTCGCACCTAGCTATTAACCAAAAATTCTATCTGCCCACCCTAGCAATGTTATGAGATTAAACATGCACTGCAGGTTCATTTGAAAAAGTACTGAGCCACAGCCAGTGACCGAAAGTTCAAAGTTCAAAAAAGCATTTTCCGAACTATCCCCAGTCTACCCCTAGATAAAATAGAAGTAGAAGAAATCAAACTAGAATCTAATACTCGAGCATACCAATTAAATTTCACAAATTCTCAAAAAAATTCTCGTCTGTCAAAAGTCAAAAAAAAAAAAAAAATCGAAATTCGACAAATCTAAATCGAATCACGAATCATCAATTTCAATTTCAATTTCAATTTCACTATTTACCAAGACTATTTAATTTCACTATTTTATTTATTGTAGTCAAATTTCTACAATTAAAAATTATTGACCGAAATGGCCGGCTTCACAAAGGTTAGTAAAATACCAAACACATATAGTCTTCTCTAATTACTAATTATCTTTAATTGCATTATGGACCTGGATAGAATTATGGTAAGATTATAGAAGCTGCCCCAGGGTCGAACCAGATACCCTACATACAAAACAAATACACCAAAATGATCCTTGGGTCAAGGGGAGTTCAAAAAGGTCAAAGGTCAAATTTTGCCGCTTCGCGTCAAAATTTGACCTCCGCTCTGGGGGGTTGGCAATAATCAACTTTTTCGCCACAAACCTAACCTAACCTAACTTATTATAATCATATCTCCTCAATGTAGTCACAGGAACCGTCGTGTGGAGTCACTTTTGGGCCCGTAGGGTGGTGGAGCCGTACGGTTCTGGGACCAAATTTTTTGAACTCCCCTTGACCCAAGGATCATTTTGGTGTATTTGTTTTGTATGTAGGGTGTCTGGTTTGACCCTGGGGACGATTCTATAATCGTACCCTATTTATTTATTGCCTGGTCCGCTTGTTGCCGGAACCGGAAATTTTGGTTTTAGAACAAAATTGGTCCGCATATGATTCTTGTATAGGTTTAAATAGGGCAAGGACAATGTATTTAAATCATTAACTCAGCTTACTCACCACTCACCATTGAAAAACCCTAATTTCATCTCGCATTATTTCACATTATATACTTATTATTTCCTTTTAGATTACGTTGGTTTTTTGGTGAGAAGATACCTGTTCAGTGGCCAGTACCAGTACTGAATAGTTACCTCAACAAAACTTCAGGTCAAGTGTCAATATCAGCTCAGCTTGAGCAGAATCTGAATCTAATAAATAGCTTAAAAGACTTAAAAGTACTTTCACAAACTATTTTTGAGGCTTAAGTACCTATGTTTAATGACATTTTACAGTTGACTGTAAGCTAGTCATTTAATTACTTTTAAACTTTTATTTTTATCGATGGATTTCAATTTAAATAAGTTAAGTACCTAGTATAGTACCTCAACCTATAATTTATAATACACACAAGTAATTTTTAAGAGAAACCCATTTTAACTTTTCATCAAGATACATAACCTTACCTACTTGTTTTTATTTATTATTTACTTAACTTGAATGGCTGTTCTTGTGCTAAAGTGATGTGATTTTAAGTAATCCAAGACTCAAGAGACAAGAAATAAAGAATTTGAATTGGATTCAAATTGGAATTGCGAAAAACATTTGGACTGGGAATATTTCTATTATATAAAACAACAGAACAAGTTAGTACATGTTTCTTTATTTAATTAATTAGTTGGGTAAATGCTTTTGGCTTTTTGGTATTTTTCAAAGGCAAAAAGTAGTCAGTAGAACCTATATATTTACCTTTACCACTCTGTATATATTTTCTCACTATTTTACAATTTATTATGATAAAATAGGTAGGTATATAATAAGTTAAGTTAATAAGATATTTCCGCCGGTAAATGAGCCCAAGTGATACTGATACTGATACATACTGATACATACTCTGATAAATGAAATGGATATGGGAAAGAAATATTTACCTTGCATTTACATACTTTTAAAGTTAAGTTAAGCTTGACTAAAGAATTTTTATGTGTATTCTTATCTTATTTTAAGTGTAGGAAAAAAATATACCCTACTTTAACTTATATTTGTAGTACTAATCGTAAGTACTATGTACCTAATGCCTTATAGTGCATTATTTACACTAGGTAGGTACTATAAACTTTTAATTTAAATATCATAGAACTGCTAGTAACAAAACAACTCGTGCTACGTACCTAAAAATTAACCAAGAAATTTTTAGGTGAAAAGTACGTACGATTTTATTTTATTTTATTTTGTTTGAAAGTTCCACATTTCATAATGGTTCCATTCCATTAGTATTCAAGTTTTAAAAATGTTTTTGCTTTTTTTATTTCGTCACAATGACATAATAAAACTTATTACTTGTGGACAACACCAAATAAATTACAAAGTTCGTAATTATATGACACAGGAAAATTTTACATATTAACCATGATGACCAGTAGTGACCACTACCATCCCTGGGATTTTTTGGACGTTTACTGGTCCAAATATTTTTGAAATATGTGTAGTATCTTCTGTTAATTTTTGGTTTAGAAAGAACTACTTCCGAAGAAGTGCGTCATACTTCAAACTTACCGATTAGGACTCTACTTATTACCGTTACCTATATAAAATAGACATAAATAGCAAATGTATAATAGGTAAGGTTAACTTTGCACCTATATTCTTTGTTTTAGGTTTTATGTACTTGATAAAACCCATTTGCGTTACCGGCTACCAAATATTAAGATCAGTGATTGTGATTATTGATTAAATATAAAAAATGTTGGTATGATTATTTTACTGCTGTTTTAGTTAGATTAGATTATAGGTTAGGTAGGTATGCATTGTATTGTTTGTATGTTATATTTATAGTTATAAGTAAGTAAAGTAAAAGTACTAAAGTAGGTACTATTAACGAATAAGTTATGAGAATAATAATTCAAAATTTCGAAATTCGTGCTAATCCATTTCAACAAAAAATAAAAGATTCTAACCAATATTTTAATTATATTACCTATAGTGTATTTTTGTAATTTGTAATCCAAATATCGTAAGTTTTCAGATATCTCATTGGATTTTTACTTTTATTACTTATAATTATTCTTATCAGTATCTGCTGGAATTCTGAATAGAAAATTGAAATAAGCGATAAGCTTAAAAAATAAAATAGGAAGTAGAATTATTTATTATTTAAACTTAATTTAATACCTACCTATACCTATACCCTATACCATACCTAGATACATTTTAAGACAATTTAATTTAAAATATTGACACAGTAGTGGCCCACTACACATCCTAAACCTAATGATATTAGGCTATTGTCACAGTCTACTAATTTAAATCTTCTTACTTTGCATTTAATACTCAGTCATTTGATATAAAAATGTACTCGTACTCGTAGAAATATAAATTGGCTGACCCTTTAAAGCCAAAACCAAAACTAGGAACTTCATGAACCATCAAATACCAAACCTGTATTAAATTATAATTATAATAATCGAATGCAGTGCAAGATAAATGGATATAATAGTAAGGAGGTGTACTCACATGAACATGCAAATGAATTTTCGAAATATGTGGAAAATGTCAAATGAAATACTTTTTATTAAGGTTCTCGGTTCTTCATACATAAAGGCACGAATATACAGTAAGGTATACTTATAATGATTTCATAATTTTGCACTGTATCAGTAGAAATATTGAGTCCCATGTTATGGTCAGCTAGCTAGACTTGACACAAACCCAAAGTGAAAGTCTGTATGGTTCAATAAAAGTTGTTTAAAAACAGAAAAAATCAATAGGCAATTGATTTATATGCATAGGTACTAGGTACCTACATGGCTACATGTACTATGCACACTAAAATTAATGCTTTTTTTAAATGTTTTTATTTAATTCTTTTCAGATTAGTGTTTCCTGTTTACTTTTAACTTATATATTTGCATTATTTTGCAATTATTGTTAGGTTAATATTTTACACAACACTGCAGTACAAATTTATTTGCTAGGCTGGTTGCTTAAAAGATTAAATAATTTCCAGGTTTTTGCTCCTAGCTTTAAGCTCGTAATCTCAATTTTTTAGCAATAAACTTAAAAATTTCCAAATTTTTGCTGATCAGTTGATTTGATCAGTTGATTGAACTGAAGTATTAAATTTTTGGTTACTGAATAGGTAGGTATATCAAATTATACTTTATATCCTACAAAATACAAAAGACAATTTGTAGAATTGTCTTAGAATTTGTAGAATTAGACTAGGACTAGACTAGGACTAGACTATAGACCAGAAGCAAACAATTATTAAACAATTATTTTTTTGCATTTACATAAAAAGATACAGATACATAACAACTTTTTATAAAATATAAAAATAAAATTAGCGTTTAATTTTATTCCCATTTAGTCATGTCATTTTCTTTTGGATATGATTATTTAATTAACTTTGATGATAGCAAAGAGAACTTAAATTTTACGGTTGTTATCTTATAATACCTTCCTAAACAGTAGAAGTAGTAAGTATACTTATTATTTCATAGAAAAGCAGAACCTAATACTTTATTAATACTTTCTTATGCTTACTATTACTATCCTATCAAACACATAAATTTCATGCATATAAAATTCATACATAAATTAAAACTAAAACTGATAATATTTAAATACTTAATATAATATAATATCTTTAGTTGTACGAAATTTATATTATAAATATAAACTATAGACTAAGCAAATACATATTTTGTGGCTACTTTTTATCGTATCATACAATTACCTAGTCGAGATTATAGTAGAGTATTACAATATTCCATATTTAACTATTGGTTTGTGATTATGTATAAGGTAATGTATTAAAAGTATTTATATTTAACCTACATATTGATTCAATGTATAAAATAAATATTCTGTAAATTATAGTCACACGTATGTTTCGTGTAATGCATTTAATCTAATAACTTGCTTTTAAAAAATAAATTGTGAAATCATCCTAATCTATAGTTAGTTTTTCCTTTAAAAAAATAGATACTTTATATCTATCTTTTTTACCCCATATTCATATAAAATTATTTAAAGTATGGCTTGATTTTCTATTTTAATTTTAATTGAATTTAATATTGAATTAAAGTCGAATTTATCATTTTGACTTTTATATTAAAAATAATATTTTTTTTTATTTTTTCGTAGAAAGTCAAAGTCTGAAATTTAAAAAAGCAAATCACTTACTTGAAGACAAGTCAAAGTCAAGACAAATCTATTATTCATCAATCTGAATAAAGGAGAGAATTGCTGAGAAATAAACTTTTTTTTTTAACTTTACTTTTTTGTTGGACATGAAAAATGACTTCACAAGATCCCCTCCTATCCAACTTTTCAGCATTTCTTTTATTTTTCGGTGGCTCAATAACATTCCCTCTAACATTTATACTCCAAATATATATATGGCAATGTACTCAACTCGGGAGAAGACTAATGAAGCATTATGGATTTGGAAAAAAAGAAGTATCTGACATTTCAAATAAGTAAGTATTTATATCCATTTATAGATTTATCTAGGTATATAGGCAAGTATTACTCGCATATAGTAAAGTTAAGTAAACGATTGCGATTCACGATTACGATCAGCAGAATAGTCAGACCGAATTAATTTGATTTCCAAAGATTATGATCATTTAATTTCAACTTAACTGAAACTGACGATAAGCAAAGGTACACTCGGATTTACGGTTTATTTAAACTCAGGTTTTTAGGTAGTATAAATTATAAATAATATTTTAATTAAGTATTTAACTATTTTATAATGATGATTCCTCAAGTCTCCTTTTTCGAACTATTTTTATTACAAGTTAAAAGAAATATTATAATTATAAAGCATATTATCTCATTTCCACTTTGAGTTCACTGGAAAAGCCAACAATTAATTATATGCTGTAATACTTACATATTAATAATTTATAACTTTATTTCTCCCATACCTCAATATCTCCACGTTCCATGTATTAGGTACAGGTAGACTACAAAATAGAAACGTACGCTAAACTGTAACTATAAGGCAAAGATTATCAAAAAGCGAATTTAAAATTAAAATGTGATGCACTAACTAACTAACTTTTTATCTTTTTCATTTGGTAATTTGTTCAGCTTTCAAAATATTATATTATTACACATATCATATCATATTGTAGGTTAGAGGGTAGGGTTACCTACTATACTACTTACGTGTCGATAAATATACTTGCGTTAGAAAATAAAGAGAAATTATCAGAAAAGATTGATTTTCTTGTACAAAACCCGGAAAAGGAATAGTACCTATAATGCTTGAAAGAATTTTTTTCTCGGTTTTATGATTGTGAAATCCAAATCCTTTTTCATTATCTCTTTTAATTTCAATGAGTATAACTACGAATTACAAAGGGTTATATCTATATAGGGCATGTCTAGACGACTAGAATGTTAAACTTGAATCATCTTATAGGCATTAATTTTAATTCTGCTTAAGACTATAAAACCTTACTCGCTCTTTTATTAATATTTTTTTAAACAGAGTCGTCAGTGCATTCCAAGCTATATTATGTGGAGGTAAAATACCAATACTTTAATAAATAGTAAATAATATGACTAGGACTAGGTTTATGAAATTAAGTATATGAAATAGACAGTCAATTTATTGATTTGAGAGGCTATTAAATGTTAATGAAATTCTATAATTTTATAGTTTCTGGTCTTTTTATATGCCAAGCAAGTTATCATAACGTCACGCAAGGTAGGATTAACAAGAATACTTCGAATTTACCCATAGGGTTTAATGATATGCATAATTTCATTTGTTAATTTATGCCACAGCTAATCATTCACTGACGGAAATTTATTCTTGGTTTGGTATCCCTTACTTCATCTATGATACATTCAGGTATTTTGATCTTTAAAAAAAATTTCTAACATACCGAATCCAAATTAAAATTTAATTTAATCTATTTTTCACATTTAGTATGTTTTATGTTCATTGTATATCACTGAAAAAGGATAAATCGTATGCTACGACAAAAAATGGGGCCATAACGACATCATCACTCTTATCTAATTCTCAAAATGGAAACACTCTTATTAATGGAAATGGAAATACACTTTATAGAAATAAAATAAATCTTTGGAAAGAATTGGGTCGATTCACAATGAAGAATTTGCTAATTGTTTTTCATCATATTGGATTAGCACCGGCTGGATTTTATCTTATAATGGTAATTTGACTTATGTATGAATTTGAAAAACAAATAAACAAATAAATTTTGTCATAATTTATTAACAAGTAAATAGAAAGCCTAGTCGCAGTAATGATCAGAATCAGAAGTATAAAGCTAATTATAATTAACTTTGAAGAGTTTGTAAACTTTCTAATGAATGCCTTTATATGCACTTTCGTTCTGATTCTGATCCCTATTTATTATTGATATCATTAATTTAATTATAATTTAAGAAAGTATTTGTAGACACCAGGTCGTGTCTACTAATATTCAAACACCCCCTACTAAATATTCAAAAACTAAGAATATTAGGTATGTCAAAAGTTAAAATAGTGTTTTAGTCTTAACCTTACCTTTATTAATTTTTGACTTATTTTCAATTTTAATTCATAGTAATTTATGAGAATTGTCATATTATTGTAATAAGCGTACAATATAATATGGCATACTTTATTAAGATTAGTGTAATACAAACTAGCAGAATACAACATTAGATGTATGATTAATTTTCATTTTATAAGTATTGACAATTTTGCAAGTTTATTTTATATCTATTTATAAGTTCAAATTAAATTAATTCGGGTTTTATAATTACTAAAAGTATAATAATTGTAGCAAGCTTTATATTACTCGTATGGTATTTACTCTAATTTCTAATTCTAATATACCTTTTTGTCTATAAATTATTAATTTTTGTTCTTAATATTTACAGTTTACTCGAGAGAGAAATAAGTATGACTTTTTCTGCGGAATTATCTACATGATGGAACTATCAACTCCATTTGTTTGCTTTCGCTCGATTCTTTCTAAATTGAAGGTACGCCAATATAAATAAATTGATATAAACTATCAATTATTTTTTAGTTAATACGTGTGTAATAAAGAATGTTTTTGTCAAATTAGTAACTTTTTAAACAGATAGTAATTTATTTTACTAGTAAAAAGTAAAGCTAACAAAAGTAGCTACATATTCAAGGTACCTAATAGTTTGTTTATAAAAAAGTAGAAATCTTAGGAAATCTTAAATTTAACTACTTATATTATGATGTATTATTTTATGATTATTTGATTTTAGCCCTTTTTTTTGTTTTTTCAGTTAAAGTCGTCGTTACTTTACTTAATAAATGGAATATTGATGCTTGTATCATTTCCTCTCTTTCGAATCATAAGTGCAATCTGGGCAACATTTATATACAGGTAAATACAATTACATGTCAATTTATCATTAGCAATATTATATTATACTACACTACACTACAACTACAACTACCATTATAATAAGAGTATTTACAGGCTACAGATACAAACAAAATTTTAATTGATTAAGAAATGTTAAAAGATTGAAAATTAATAATGCATTAATTATGAATATTTTGCTTTATACAGCCAGCAAACCGACCAAGGTATAGTAGAGGTAAGATATTTTTAAAAATAAATTATTTGATTTACTTAAAAAGAAGTTCAAAATGTCTCAATTCAATTCAATTGACAATAAAATATTTGTCTTTTTTTTAAAGGCATTTATGGGAATTGACACTTTCTGGAAAATAGTCATGTTTGGTGCCTACGCTCCGCAAGTTTACTGGTACATATTTAAAAAAATTAATTTGGCAAGATTGGTTAATTTAAAAAATATTTATATATTATCTATATCCTTTATATCCTAGGTTAATACTAATGTGGATAGGTTTATTCAAAATATATATAAACTGGAAGAATAAGAAATCTACCTTGACAGAGAAAGGAATTTCGCCACTGGATATTTCTTCATCCAGTTCTAGCTGTAGTTCTAGTAGTAGTACTGAAATGCTTGTTGTGGAAAAAGAAGAAATTTTAATAACTTTGAACCATCCTGGTTCTGGTGACAAGGTAAATCCCAGGGGGAGTAAAAAGATTGACTAGTCATTGTACTACCTAATATTCATATTCATACCTAAGCTTCGTTTACTTATTTGAACATGTAAATATTACCCACTAAATTAGCATCAGTAAAATTACTACGATATCTCTAGAATAGAAATAAACCTAGACATTTATTGATTTATTGAAGATGTAGACACAAGTTGTATATTATGTAATATCGATGTACCGATAGAGGTACAGGGATATCTATTATTTGCTACGGTTCTGTTATCAATCTGTTTAATTAAATTTCAAATCTCTGATCCACCGAAAATAGGAAAAAAAATTGTAGCAAAAAACTTAAAACTTAGGTAGGTAAATTAATTTTTTTACAATTATTTAATCTTGAGCTTGAGATTCCTAAGAGTAGAGTTTGTACTTTAATAATATAGTAGTGCATTTTTTTCAAAAACTTATTGATTTAACCATAATAAGTGGGGAAAAGTAGGCATAAGAGATTTATGGGTATTTTTATTTAATTTCTCTCGGGGGATTATTTTCAGATAAAATCTAAATTTGAGACAAGATAACGTAAGAATACGTAAGATAGAAGTAAGAATCCAGCATAGCATTATTTTATGATATAAAATATAAACTCTAAACGCTCCTCTCCTCTCATTAATTCTTCAAGTCAAGTATAGATATCTATATCTATACTATTCTATACATATCTCAATCCCAGTCTCAATTCTTTTTTTTCTTTCCTACACAGCTAATTGTCTGTCAATAATTCGTATAAAATAAAAGTAGTATACCTACTACTTTTACATATTATATTATATATGAATGTAGGGTATACACAATCATTATCATTATTAAGCGAATATCTACATTTCTCGATTCTTTTCTTACGACGAGCTTCTCGAATTGGAATTTGAGCGCTGAGAATATTGATTTCGTATAAAAATATATATCAACTACCCACCTAGTTGGAATAGGAGTAGGAATTAGATGTAGCAGTAGAATATATGTATTTTTTGCTAAAAGTCAATAATTTACTACAACCTAAATTTACTATAATATTCGTATCTGTAGAATATTATAGTAGAGAATTTTAGGGTGCGGTGTTTTTAAAAAATTCATAAGGGAGAGGATTTGACGTAAAATAAAAAAGATAATTGAATTACATATTTTCATCACAAGAAAAGAAAAGATTGATTAGATTAGATTAGTATGTACTACGAAAACGGAATGTTGAGTATTGGGTATGAGCATCTTTGTTAAAGTAATATAGGTAGGTACAGTACAATTTATCATTGTTCATAAAATTATAGATAGATAGGTTATTTTACAAATGTTGAAAGTCTAAACTACATTATCCGTCTAAAAAATCATCACGCTTTTTGTATAAGATATACTATATATATTGTTAAATCTTTTGCATCACTTTTGCTTTCAATATCCATTAATTTGATAGTTACCTATATTTTATGTTGATATTGAACGTTGTCGTATATTGAGGTTCAGAAAAGAGGAGATATATTTGCCTTTTTTGTTACTTATTTATAAATAAGTAAAAATTAAAGTAAAAATTTCTTTCTAAAAGAACAATCATTGTAAATTACAAATACTAGGTAATAAGTAAATATGTAGTACATAGATATTACTTAAAAATAATATAAATGCGATATCTATTTTATGTATGTAGTAGAATAAAATACGATAGGTAGTTACAAGTTTAATTATGCCATTGATAAGTATAGATATTCTATAATAAATAATTGGACCAAAAATCTGAATTAAAAAATTAGAAACACACATTTGGGCTTAATTATTAAAAGTATTGAAAGGAATTATTAAAAATCAATTTATAAATGTAATTCAAGGTAAAAAGACCTTATAAATTAAATGTGTATTTTTTTAAAAAGAAAAATTTTTAACATCAAAATTAAGGGACATAAAGAATAATACCTACCTAATTAATTAATTAGCTTAGTTATTAGTAATTGTACCTAAATTTTATAAATCTAAAAATGATCTTAAATTTCGATAATCATTATACTACTATGCTACATATTATTGTATATTATTAGTATTTTGATAGTTAATTATTCTTTAATATATAAAAATTAAAATGCTAAATATCCAGATAAAGGAAAAAGTATTATGATAGAGCTTTACTGTTATGCTGCTACCTACACTTTCATGTGTATTTACTAAATATAAAATTAAATAGTTATCTATGAGCTTAGTCATTAGATTTTAGATCGTAAAATAGTTGTTGTTAGTTTGGCTAATAAAAGGTGATTTACATATTATTACCATTACTATTACATTTAATCTAGTATTTAGTGACTAGTAATTAAATACCTATTTACCTAATTACATTAAATCTAGTATTTAGTAATTTAATTGAAATGATAGGTAGATAATAGGTACCTAGTAGTATTTAATCTATTAGATTTTTGTTAATTAAAGCATTGTAAAAAAAATTACCGATACCTAATGTTTTAGTTTAAAAAAGTTCTAAGAATAATTTTGTTTTTAAAATAACTTATGTATATACTAGGCTATTCTATTATTAATACTAGATATTTACTTACCAGATAAATTTAATTCTAGATAATTAAGAATAGTTTATATTTAAATTAAATACTCGCTAAGAATATCTTTCAAATGTTACGAGAAAATTCTCGCCAATTTTGATTTTGACTAAAGATTAATGAAAAATATGTATGTATAAAATGATTGTTCAAATCTGTAGTGATGTTTATGCTAATTGCTAAAAAATTATCTATTAATTAATTATAAGTACATATTATACCTTATATCTGAATTCAACTAAAAGAACTGCTGTTGTTGTAATTGTAATGTAACAAATCAAAGTGTCCTTTAAAAAATCTTATTTATGTAACCTGTAACTATAAAGGCTAAACAAACAAAAGGTAAAATACCTAATCTTAAGTAGTAGTACCTATGTAGTGTAGTAATCTTGGGCTATTTCAATTTAAATTGAATAAAAAAATACCTAATTTTATATTTAAAAATTCTGAACTACTGTTTATTTCATTCATTATTTCATTTTATAAATAAATATGTGCCTAGTAAATATAAGTGGCATAGATATTTTTTGTTTAAAAAGATTTAGATCTTGTATATATTTTCAATTTTCTTTATAAACACACAAATTCATACATTTCGAATTAAAAGTTTTTACAAAAAGCCAGTGATAGACAGTTTTTAACAAAAGAAATTGCTATCTGTATAAATTAACTACACTATAATTATAAGTAAGGTAGGTAGGTATTAGAATTAAGGTTTAAATTATATAAATGAAAAGTAAAAAATATGTAGACTTGGAATAATCGACTTAATAATAGAGAAGAAAGAAGTTGGGGTCGAGATTTTATTTACCACCACGGAAAGAACCACCGGGACCACCTCGTCCACCTTAAAATCCATATGTATTAGTATTGGTATCTATCAATCGTAATGTAAGCATTTGACATAATAAAGGGCAATTACTAGCTAAATTTAAAAACAATTATTACCTCTTCCTCTATCGCCACCAGGACCACCACGACCTCTTCCCCTAGCTTTAAATTAAAATAAAATATGTTATGTTTATAGTTATGGTTATGGTCTGTTGCTCATTCTCACTGCTCACTAGTTACGATACGATCAGTTAAATTCAACACTGACAAAACCGATTATGTCCTCAATTTTACATAAATTATAATTGAATATGTAGGGCAAAATTGGATTTGTTAGAACTGTATTTATACAAATAGATAGGATAGGCTAATATATTTAGGTTTTACACAAATAACAGTAATAAAACATGTTTAATTAAATTAGGAACTTACTCTGACCACGCATCATCGCCGCTTTTCCTCTGGCACCAGCCCCAATTCCGCTACCCTTTTGACCAACTAAAAAAGAACATCAACATCATCTTAAATTACCAGAAAAAGCAAATTTAAAAGTATAAAAATTTACGTCGTTTGAACATGGGTGCATTTTTCAGCATATCAGGCAGTATCATAAATCTAATTTTCGAACCACGAATAAAAACCATTTCTAATTGTCCATTACGTCCATCACGGTAGGTCACATTTACACCTAAAAATAAATCAATTAAATTGAATGCAAATCAGAATACCAACAATTAATATCCATCTGATCAGTTAAATGAAAACGATTGATTGAAATCGAATTGAAAGGTGAATTCTTGTTATCTTACCATGCAGTTGACAGTTCATATTATCCTCGGCCTCAATCAATTTCCCACGAAAAACCTCTCCGGTGGTCGTCTCAAGTGTGACGATATGTCCCTCAGCCTCATGTAAAACTTTGATAGGTACTCCGATTGACATTATCTGCAAATAATAACAATAGAAATAACAAATGCAATTAAAAAGTGAGTTCAGAAGACTACAGACTAAAATCAAGCAAACAATGCAATGCAATGTACAATAGAAATAGAAGTAGAAAGGGCCGGTTTTTAAGTTACAAAAAGTTAAATTGATAGTTATTAAACTTACCAAAAAGTTAAATTATATTACAAATTATAGTAGGTAGTTAATTAGCAGTAGAAACTGTAGGGTCAGCAAATGTCCAAATTATAATTGTTGTAATTAATTGTAATTAAAAATTCGGTTTTTTTTTGAAAAATTACAATTATTACAAAATACCAAATACCTTTACCTGCTACTTGCTACAAATAAATGTATGTAATCGAATCGACTCGAGACAAAAATCAAAAAGCTTAATATTATACTGGGGCTTTATTTAGTTTTGAAACTTAAGGTCTCATTTGGAACTAAATAGGCACATAAATTCCAAACGGGCTGTTGTGCTAGTAGCACTGCTAACCATATTTGTCCGTTCCTCCATATTCACACATTTTCAGGAAAAATCGACCTAACCTAACATAACCTAACCTAACCTAACCTGACCTAACCTAACCTTAACCTAACCCTTATTCAAAATCAAAATATGTATATAGTATTACCAGGGTCTCTGCCTCGGCCATAACTTTTGAAAAATATACCAACATATATACACATTATATAATATATCATGTTATGTTACTATTAGCATAGCATTAACATTAATTATCAAGATCAAGGAGTGAATTTCTTATGTAGAGATGCATATTTTTTATAGAGAGCATAATATTACAATTATAATTACAATCTTTATTAGTAATACAGAATAGTAATACAGATTGCTGTCTAATGCTGGTTTAGGATTTAGGAGTAAAGGAATTAGATAAGGCGCCGTACATTAAGGATGTCCCTAAATTTTTGACATTTTTTACCCCCTCCCCTCCCCTTT
>JAQIXA010003283.1:0-14552 GCA_034699045.1 Nanhermannia cf. coronata Gr-Ori-00579
CCTCATTTTTGATTTTTTCCCATTTGATTAACATGGGGAACCCTTTAAGGGCCCCCTGACCCCAAGGAGTGGGGCAAACTGAAATTTTTTTCGAGCATGCACAACTAGACCCTATGAGGGTCCATCAAACCAAATTTGGTTAAAATCGGTCGAGTAGTTTTTGAGTTATGACAATGAGAACAGACATACATACAGACAAACAGACAGACGGACGGACGGACAAAGTGCAAGCAAAGTTGAATAGTAAGTGCTCGCTTCGCACAATAATTCATAATAAGTTTGATAATATTAGTAAACAATTTAATTATTTTTAATATTTAATTTTTTAAACCAATTATATGTATTACCTATGGATTTATAATTTTAATGAACAAATACTATCAAATTACTTACTAACTAATAATACCCTACAGTAAAGGTTATGGTTAGAAATGTGCTTAAATTATACCTTACTTTATGTAACTACTATTAGTAGGGTACAGCTAGGTAGTAAGGTAGGTAGGGTAGGGTTAATAAAATTTTCTAAAAACAATGTGCATTTTAGGTATGTATCATGAAAATTAATAATAGATATTTAGTTTAAAAGAGCTCAGATTTATTAATCTCTTTCCTATTTTGGTTGACTTTATCCCTATATATTTTTGGTTCAACTTTACACCTGTATATGAAATTAACGCAAAATTTTTTTAAATCTTAACCTACCTACTATCTAATACCTACCAATAAACTAAACAAAAAAAAATTCTGGACTAATTTCACGGTGATTCTAATTTGGGGTACTTTCATGCAGGAGTACAGTTAGACCAAAAACAAAAATATAGAATAGATAGGATCAAATTCATCCAAAATATAAAAGTCTAAAAATGTTAGCAATAAAAAAATCCATATCTCGAGCTGAATCAGATGACAATTGCATGACATGTCAACTAATATAAATCGTTCATCGTGTCGTATATAAAAAAAAAATAGAATTTAGAATGTAAGTTATAATGAGCTTTCTGACTCTGACTTTTATGAGGTTTAACATTTAACATGCAAAGGCCTGGAAGCCGAAATATAATCCTTTAAATCAATTTCCTAATTTAACTAATACCTACTTATTGTCTAAAAAGTGTAAAAATAATTCCAATAAATAAAAAAGGAATTATAATTTTAATTAATGTTATTACTATTAACTATGCATATCTTAAAGTTTTACATGTACCTACATACCCTACTCTAAAAAATAATACATTCGATTAGAAATTAGAATCTAACCATATTTATTATCTACAATTACCTACGTGAGGTAATTTCATTGGAAAAAGAATATCATTTTTGAAAATTTTTATTTTACCAAAAACCAGCAGATCTCAATTTAATCCATAAAAATGTACAAAAGAAAATGTAAGGTTTTTTAAATGTATATACATAGAAAAGATATGATTATCTAAATGCATGATTATGATTATATATTATAATAAATAATATTGTTGAATTATAACTATAAAAAGTACCTAGTATATATGAGTAGTATGGTAACAATATATCATGGAAAGCATAGTGGTACTTTAAAAAAATGTCTCAAATACATATAGAAAAAATTGTAAAAAAATCAAAAATAAATAAATATCAAGTTAGATATTAAACTAAACTAACCTTAAAAATTTGACAAAAAATGAACACAAAAAGTTAATCTTAAAGATCAATAATAATAATAATGTCAATCATATTTGAGAGCAGTATGAGAGCTAACAAAGTTAGAGTCAAAATAAATAGTACAATTACAACTCTGTACTACAAAATATAATCCCTAAACTACTTTTATAATACCTAATTTATATAAAAAAAAAGCTAATCTTAAAGATCAATAATAATAATAATAATATCCCAAGTTGCAATCATATTTGAGAGCTGAGCTGACAAAGTTAAAGTCAAAATAAATATAAATGCAATTACAAACAACTACAGAAATTAATTCTTTAAATACCTATATAATATCTAATAACATATAACTGTTTCTAGATATTATGTAAAAAAAAGTATAAAATTATTACTAAACTACCTAAACTATGGCATATGTATAAGGAAAAGGAAAAATAATTTTTTCTTAAAAAAGGTGAAGGTATGTAACCTATATAATCTACCTACCCATTATTCTTTTAGCAACTTGAAATATAAAGGTTTGTTAGCAAATAATAATAAAAAAAAATAAAAAAAATACCTATTTACCATGTATACGTAATGTATGGTTCTTCTAATTCTAGAGTGAGTTAGTTAACTTTGAGTTTATTTTTCAGTCTCTGGATTCTCATCAGCTGCCATGTGATCCTTTAAGTGTTCAATTAAAGATCCTTTATTTTCAGACTGTTCATCACATTGGACATAAGGGCATCGAAAGTAAAAATGATCTTGAGTCCCACTTCTTGAATTAGGTAACCCCATATGGTATTTTAAATGAGAGATTAGATCACCTTTTCCAATAACCTCAAGATCACAATCAGTATAAGGGCATCGGAATTTTATATTATTCTTAGCTGGATTATTAGTCGTACTGCTAGCTCCTTTATTACCCAATTTTGACGATTCTCCTTCAGTAGTATTTTCAGTTTCATTGGCGGCAAAGTCTGATAATATGATGGTAGGTGTTTCAAAATTTTCCAATTTCTTTGATGATGATCCAGGAGAAAAAGTCACAACTTCTGATCCAGAATTCTCCATGATTCCATTATTCTGATCCATTTCAGTCTCATTTAATTCTTCAAGTTCTTCGACATTACCCATATGAATAGGAATAACTCTTGCTGATTCATCTACTACAGGAGCCTGAGCATGAGAATGACTTGAAAGACTAGTCTTTATTTCACCAGCAGCCTTTTTGATATTCTTCCCAATTTGTAATAATTTATCCATACTAGTCTGCTTCCCAAGCTTCGGAGTTTTCTTGTTGACTACTTTACCCTTCTTGTTTTTAATTTTGCAGAGTATAAGGTGTTTTTTATAAAGATGAGTAGCTACCTTATTATTACAGATTTCACACAATTTATCAAAAGGAGTAGTCGGTTTAGCAATACCTTGGTGTACGTCACAATGTAGCAATTTAAGATGGTTTTTGTATCTCCACTCCATTTTAAAGACCCTTCCACATTCGCAAGTGAAGATTTTTCCAGTAGATTTAGGTTTTGACGTCGTTGAAGCACTTTTAACATTTGATTTTCGTGTAGAATTATACCTACTCTTACTCTTGTAAGGAATAGTTCTTCGGAAATTTAGCTTTGATTTTATCATGGCTTCAGAACTCCTAATTTTCTCCATCACAATTGAGGACCTTGAACTAGTAATTGATTTATTTTCATTATTTTGAGAATAAAATGCCGATTGTGAAATATCCTCATTTGTTACATAGGACTTGAGCACAGGTTGTATTTTCCGAGGACGACCTAATTTCTTCCCAACTAGTTTTACAATTTTTCGACTTTGTTTCTTCTTCAATTTGATTTCAACTTTTTCTGGCGTAAAAGTTTTGATGTTTGCAATTGGTGATCTGAATTTAACACTTCTGTTAGGCTGTGTCGTTCTATCAGCAGGAGCAAGTATACCTTTTATAATCTTATTTTGTTTAAAGCTTGAAGGATCTTCATCACCAACCTTAAATTAGTAAAAAAACAAAAAAGATTGTAAATTGTAATGTCATTACTATTACAAATAAAAATAAATCATACCATAGATGAAGAATCACCAGAAATTGCAGATTTTATAGGTGAAGAAAAGATAGCCTAAAATAAAATGAAATTATTTTTTAGAAAATCCATACAAAAATATGGGTTTAATCTTTAAGTTTTAGAAAATACCTTTTTTCCTCGACCTTGTCCAGGGCCCTTTCGCTTGTTAAATGTTGGAGTATTTCTCTTTGCTTCCAATTTAGTTAAACTATTTTTAATTCTTTCCAGTATTGGTGATTCCAAAGGCTGAAGCACGACTTGACATTTTTTAGAGATACAAAGCCTTTTAAGATACATCGTTTTTTCTTCATCAATCATTTGACATTTTTTCCGTGCCAGCTTCTCATCATATTCTATAGAAAGATAAAAATATTAATGAAATATAGATAACATAAAATAGCTCCAACTAAATAATTATTGTTCTTGGCTTGGCTTGGCCTGTAATTTCAATTTTTAAGTATTTATAAGCGGATTTAGTATGTCAGAAATTAATCATTGTAAGATAAAATGTATAATGTCAAATGTCACCACAGTTTACGTAGTTTTAAAATATAATCCCGTATGATATGATGTATTATTATGATTATTGATAGTGATTATAATTAAAAAATTATTTGTTTATTTATTTACCAGATAAAACACCCTCTTCAATGTGTTCACCCTTTGCTTTTCTTTTTAAATTCTTCATTTGATCTAAATTTTAGATTAAATATAAGGTATTATTATTTTTATAAATTATAAGTAATGCCTAATTATCAGGGCAAGGGATTTTAGGTTGTTAAAAATGCCTGTTTAGGTACCTAAAAGGTGCTAAAAAACTAGCGTTTTAGGTGACTAAACTTAAAAAATTAGCAATTTAGGTGACTAAACCTAAAATATTTTTGGCCTTAAAATAAAACAACCTTTTCAATTTTTAAACATTTTTTTAAGAATTTTTGCTTGAATATTTTTTGAGATGATTTTATAAAATAGAATAAGACAATTTGGACTCTTTTAAAACTTAACATTAAAATGAAATCAAAATGTTTTTTTTTAAATTATGAATTTAGTCAAATATTTATAAAAAAATTTCTGTTTTTCAAAAAAATTTGCAGAGTAAATACAGTCAAATTGCACAAAAATGGCAAAAAAAGTACAAAATATTTACATTTATAGCCATTTTAGGTTTAGAAACCTAAAAAACCTAAAATAGGTTCTAAAAAGTCGGTTTAGGTTAAAAACCTAAAAAACCTAGAATCCCTTGCCCTGCTAATTATTTATTAAATTCGCTAAACTCACCAAATTTCTCTATTAAAGGAGGATTTCCATCATCCGCATCTTCCATAATTTGATCTAAGAAATAAAAAAATCAATTTTAAAACATTTTTATACTAAAACTTGAATACGAATAGAAAATAAAATAGGTAATAAAAATTACTTACCACCGCCACCACTAGCACTAAATGAGCCCTTCCATGTAAAGTCCAAGTAAGGCATTTCTTCATCTTCCACTTGACTTGTATTTCTATCATTAGGTTTAATATCATTGATATTTTCATTAGCAACAGCACCAGCACCACCAACAGTAGTAGCATGACAAGCTTTTTTAACATTTTCAACCGCATCTTCATCAGCAGGAGTACTTTGTTGTTGTCTTTTAAATTCACCACCAGCGCCAGCATCATCATCAAGTCCAATTTGATCATTTGGTGAAGTCTGTTCTTCACTGTTCTCATTAGAAGAATCGATTTTCCTTGGTGGTGTAAAGCTCTCAGTAGATTGTCCAAGTGTAATATTATCAATATCACTGGCAGGCTTATAATGGATCACTAAAATATAAAATAGAGAAAAAAATATTAGTACCCTACATAGATATCCTACTAACTACGAGTAGGTTCCAATTTCCAATATGTTGCTGTACATGCATTTGTACCATACCTACATACACCATACTTATTCTATTTTAATTATTTTAACTATTTTCCATTAACAAGATTGGCGACTGGTATTTAAAGAGTACCTATACCTACCTAATAAATAAGAGGCTTATTAAAAATTAAAAAGACTCTGAGCAAGAGTTCATAGTAAAAATCCTTTAAAATTCATACATTTTACTCGATTTTGAGATATTAATATTAACCCTAAGGGGAAGGTCACAGAGGTCAAAACCTGCTTTAGCTCCTATTTATAATTAATCATTTTTTACTTAGCGTTAGAGTTGTTAGATTAAAAAATATTCAATTTCTCTAGGACTGGAACTAGGACCAAGACCTTAATATTTTCGTAATTTTCGTAAAGTAAAGTTACATTACAAATGTATTGTAATGTCAACTTATTTTAATTTTAAAACTAACAATGGCCATGTAATAAAATGTTAATGTTTGACTTACAGTTACATAACATTTTGCGGATGTGTTTAGTCAAAATTTCATCATCTCCTCCAGTGCCAGTAGTTGTGGGTATTACATCATTCTGATAGGTAGCCTTTACGATTGCGACTTCAAATTCTCGTCTACTCTGAACAATATTGGCCTGACAGAGCTCTATTTGTGAGTAAATCTCCTCCAGTTGACATAATTTGGTGGTACAGTTTAAACAGTATGCTGCAATGGATAGGTCACAATGGACTTCCGGTGGGAGATAGAAGAGCTTGCTAAGGATTCTGATGGCCTTTTGACAAAAAAAGTTGTCAAATGTAAATAAAGCTTAAAATTGTCATTCTATCAATAGTAATATTACCTTAATTACAATTAAAATTACATTTTAAATTAATGAATCGTACCCTACGGTATAGCATGCATCATACTGTACTGTATAAAATAAATATCCCTATTCCCTATTACCTTTAGACGATCCCTTTGACCGGCTAACCGGTCTTCCCTCGAGGGGTACTGGATCTCTGATACTGAGTGCTTGTTGTTACACACCAGGCAGTGATGCTTCATCATGTACTAATTAACTAGGATGACAACAATATGAAAACAGTTAAATGACCAATTTTTTAATTATAATTTTTTCTCCTCGCCTTTATTTTGGTCCTTGTAAAATGTGTAAATAAAAAAATCGAAATCGAATCGATTCGAAACGACTTTTACTTTTTTCGAACGAATTCCGGTTCGTGCGTTTTTCTAAATACCCTACCTATCTACTAGAGTGTTTTTTTCAGATTTTGGGGTATTTTAGATAAGTCATGTTTTTTTGATTTTGCCAAAATTCAGCTCTGAAAAACCGAATTTTTCTCATTCTCATTCTAAACTCGAGAACTTGCTCTTGAAAAGACCAGTACATATGATATCAGGTTTACAAAGCTGAATTAAATGATCAGCAAAACTTTCCGGCTTAAATATTTGACTTTTTTTGGTTTTATTATAGGTAGGTAAATGGGCAAAGAGAGTTCAAAAAATAATTTTATGTATTATTGCTATTGCTATTGCATTGCATCAAATATCTAGGTCTTAGGGCTAGATCCTTGATCCTAGGTATAGGCCCTAGGTTATATGTAGGTACTATGTCTCGTTAAAGTTTATTTGGAATTAGGAATTAGGTGCCAGGTGACTAGATAGCAACAATGGAATGCTTAATTTATGATAATAAATTAAGCATTCCTCATTTCATTTAATTTATTTAATTTTTATTATATATAAAAAGGCTATGCTATCTATCTATCTATCTATCTATCTATCAGCTATCATATAATATAAGGCAAAATATCAAAAATTGTTCGCAAAAATAATGTATAATAATCTCTTTTAGCATCAAATACAAAAAACTGAATCAATTAATCTACATTTTTGACTAAGAAAGGTACTTTTTATTTTTAATATAAGTCATATTTTACTCATATATCTATTTGATGATCAAAAGTACCTAAAAATGCAGGTAAATTGATTCAGTTTTTTGTATTTGATGCTAAAAGAGTTTATTTACATTATTTTTTGCAAAAGATTTTCGACATTTTGCCTCATTCGATAATCGATAGAGAATAAATTTTTATCATTCATATCCTGCTGGGTCCTGGATTTCTTTAAAACTTAAAAAATTTAACAGTAAATATAGAACCCTACCTTATACATCCAACATAATGTTCCTATGTTAATAACCTGGCCTAGTATAAGAATTATGTAGTAGGTATAAAATAATACATAGTGTATTACATAGCTATAATATAATATCTATAATTAATTATGTATGACTACTCATCTACTACTTTACTAATTTACTTGAACTTTGCCATTATGCTACCTAATTACAATTACTTATTACGGAGTAATAGGTTATACTATTATCTAATATCTATACATAATATTTAGTTTTTAGATTTAAATTTTGGTTTTGGTTTAGGTTAGATTTAGGATTAGGATTAGATTAGGATTTAGGAATTAGGTTTAGGATTAGGATAGAAATTAGAATAGATCATAGAATAAATATAATACCTATTACTTTTACTTATTAATTACTATTACTATTACCATTACCTTTGACCTTTACCTAGTAGCTAGCATAGCATTAGCAAATAGCAAAAACATTCAAGATTTTTAGTTTTCACTTTTTAATTTAAATCTGTCTGTCTGTATTCTGTACTCTGTACTCTGTACTGTATATGACATGGTTAGGTTAGAGGTTGTAGGATTAGGACTACCTTAAAATATACAAGTTTATAGTATTAAATAAGTAAGGTCAAGTCAAGTGACAAAGGTCTAGGTCTAGGTCAAGGTCAAGGTCAAGGTGGTCGTTTTTTTCGATGCTGATTGATTACTGTACTGAACTGAACTGACTGATCCTGAGATTCAAAGTTTTCCAGTTTTCAGCTGAAAAACTGGGATTTATAGGTATTTATTTGATTACCCCTTTTTACATTATGATTTCCATTTCGATAATATAACCGCGTGAAACGCACTTTTCTGATTTTTGTAAATAAAATAAAATAAAATAAAATAAAACTTTTTTATAATTATAATTTTAATTTTAATTGACTTTACTTTAATTATCTCAAGCTCAAGAACAAGTGTTAAAAAATTAAATTAACCTTATTTGGACATGTCTCTTATGACCTTGATGAGGCGAGCCGTGGGGCTGAACCTCAAACCCTGTCGCTGTATCTCCTACTCATATCCTCATACTGAAATTCGTGAGTCAAAATCAAATTGCCAACTTTTTTTGTTAAAATTATATTCATCTTCATCATCATCATCGTCACAAACTGTGCTTGATGGACCACCAATTGAAAAACTAGTCAGTGTTAGTCAGTATAATGTTATTGAAGAACCACCACCTGAAGTTGAAGGACAACCGGCATCTGATGAGGACACACCTATTGACTCGAAACTCCTACGAGTTGCCATCGTAGGGGTTCCAAATGCCGGCAAAAGTACCCTCGTCAACACCCTTATTAACTCGGAGGTAATTACTCTTTTATTTAATGTTAAAATACGGTTAGATCTCTCTGGGTTTTTTGTCGAAATGGCACACCGAGACCCTATGGGGGTCCATCGTGCCAAGTTTGGTTAAGATCGTTCCAGGAGTTCTCGAGTTATCCTCTGGACAGACAGACAGACAGACGGACAAAGTGCAAGCAAAGTTGAATAGTAAGTGTTCGCTTCGCTCGTACAAATATACCCTTGGTGTTACGCTATAGAGAGGGTACATCGTACTCTTTATGTATATTATCTAACTTAATTTTGTGTTTATTCTATTTATTTACAGATCTGTCCAGTTTCAAAGCGAGTTCATACCACACGGCGAAATCAAAAAGCGATTTATTTAGAAGAGAAGACCCAGCTGGTTTTTGTTGACACACCTGGACTTATTGATGAAAGAGACTCAAAAAAGTAATTACTATTATTTATGTCATGAGTTATGTAGCTATTGGTCTATTTAATTGTCTATTTTTTTCTATAGATTTACATTTCCAGATGAATTTTCTCAAGGACCAGATCAATCTGTTAGATACGCAGATATAATTGCAGTTATCCACGATGTGTCCAATAAATATAATCGATTCAAGCTGGACCTAAGGATTGTTAAGTTGCTGGAGAAGTTTCATGATCGTGACGCTATTTTGTTACTCAATAAGGTAATTTTATAATATTAAAAAGGTGATTATTACTTCATTAGTCTGAATGCCTACTTTACCTTATTAATTTTATGTAACTGAGGTTAGAAAGCTATGTAGGGTACTTAATTGTAATTTGTCTTATATTTATTTTTATTATTGAAAAGGTTGATGTTCTAAGAAAGAAACGTAAATTATTAGATACTGTCTACCATCTGACTTGTGGGGTTGTTGGTGGTGTTCCCATTACTTCGATTCAGAAAAATGTTCTTCCTCGAGGACAAGATCGGATTAATAAAAAAGACATTTTTAGAAGAGCAAAAGAAAAACTGGACAATCAAGCTCATAATAATGATATATTAGTAGTAGAAAAAGAGAAGGAAGAAAATATAGACTTGTCTGAGAAGAATGAAAATATGGACTTAATTTATACTAATCCTTTAGGTACCTTTAAAATAATGACTATTTTTTGGTCGTTTTAAAATTTCTATGATGTAATTAGCTTGATAAGATAAAATTGATTGTTACAATTTAATTTTTTCCGATTTTTTAGATCTTGAATCCAGAGGTTGGCCAAAGTTTCAAAATGTTTTTATGCTTTCTGCTCTGACTGGAGAAGGGATTGAGTCACTTCGGGTAAGTTATATCATTTAGATACAAATATATATAGTCTATTCAGCTCTGAATCACCAGACTTTGTCCTCAGTTTTGATTCTATTTACCTCTAAAATGATTGTACGACAACTGATCCAATAACCAAATGGTCCAACGACAACTGATCCAACGACAACTGGTCCAATGACAACTGGTACAATGAGAACGACAACTGATCCAAAATATAAATGATATAAAATCTGACCATTTTAAACAGTTTTGGTCTGATTATTTTTTGAAATAGAGTCTCAAATATTAAAATATTTACAAATTTTGATAAAAATTATACGTTTCTAAAATTTATATTAATTTATCAAAAAATAATCAGGTACTTTAGACCAAAACTGTTTAAAATGGTCAGATTTTATATCATTTATATTTTGGATCAGATGTCGTTTTCATTGTACCAGTTGTCGTTGGACCATTTGGTTATTGGATCAGTTGTCGCAGTACCTCTAAAATTGGTTTTTAGATTTTAGTCCTAAATTTAAAAGTACAAGACTTTTTTTATTTTACTTATTTAATGTTAGTGTTGAAAGCTTGGTCTAAATATTTTGTATCTACTTTTTGTAGGAATTTTTCATATTTAAGGCACAACCAAAAGCTTGGCGATATAAACGGGACGTAGTGACAGACACTCCTCCACAAGACCTAGCAGTTCAAATTGTGAAATCAAAAATGTTGGAATATCTTCCAGATGAAGTGCCTTATTCGCTTATTCCTAAACTTCAATTGTGGTCAGATCAGTCTACAGGTAATTAATTACTCGACTTTAATTTTTAAAATAAATATACTATCTTTCAAAATTTACCTATTTTATTAGGAGTTGTTCGAGTCGTGCTGTCAATCGAAACATCAAATGAAAGACATTACAAAAAATTAATTGGACACAGTGGAGTGAATATTCAACTCATAACATCAGAGACTGAGAAGGCCCTTACTAAGTTAACTAAAAGCCCTATTGACCTTTATATTCATACTAAATTCATTGAGAAAAAGAAACCTTACAAAAAAGAAGAATAAAAATGAACAAAATGAAGTAGATAAACTAGTCTTTTATAATAATGAGATACTCTACAAAAAGATAAGTCTATTCACATTTCATTTATTAATAATTTTTATATTTACTAGTTAGTTTTGCTACTACTAGATTTATAGATAGATACTAGATTTAGTAGATTTACAAGCTTTTACATTTACTAGATTTACTTATAAATAAATATAAGTAATGCTTAAATACTAAATGTATAATATGACTGAATGAATATTTTATTTAGAATTTAGGTAGGTAGGTATATGATATTTATTAAAATGGATTCAATTAAAAAATATTTTACATATATATTGTGGTTTAAAAAAATGTTTGGTGAATAATATTTACATTTCTTCTTCTTCAAAGGTTTCTTTTGGTGTATCTTTTGATTTCGCGTCTGTAAATATTTAAAAAAATTAAAATTTGACACATATTCATTATTGATCTTATGGAAAATTGATACATAATTTGACATTATATCTAGCATATTTATAAAATGGTAATTTTTTATTAAAAATGCTTGAAATTGAAAGTAAATTGAGAATTCTTTTATGCCCTTAGTGACTAGACTTCTTCCAAGTTTTGGTTTTTTAAAAATTTTGGAAAGTTTTAAGGTACATATTTTAGAAATTTTTGGATTTTGGAAATTTATCTTCGGGTTATAATGGAGCTTTCTGGCCTCTATATGAGGCTTATAACCCGAAGGTTGCTTTCTGAAATTTTTTGGAATGATCAGAAACACGAAGAAAAGACAATATAATTAACCTGATATATTCATTAAAATGATAAAATCCTCTCAAAATATAACATTTTACACCTCTCTATAACTTGGAGAATGAAAAAATTTCATAATTTTGCTGATTTCAGAAGGGCATTTTAAAAAGTAATCTCAAGTTCATTTTTCCATAAGATCAAGATTGTTTCATGTTTCAAGCAATAAATGACACTTTAAAGAGCCATTGACCAAGTTTACGATTAGATTAAAAGGCAATGTTTTTTATATTATTATATTTCCAAACCTGCTGGCATCATTTTGTCTTTTCCTAAAAAAAATTTCAATTTCATTTAAATTTTAAACTGTTTAGAAATTGAAAACATAAATTACTGGATATAAAGTTTATTATGAATGAATTTAAAGCGAGTTATTGAAAAGAAATTTCTGGAAATACGGGCATATAAGTTCGTGTTAAATTGAAATTTAGAACTTGAAAAATTCCGATATTTACAAGCAAAAAATTTGTATATATGGTAAATTTTTTCAATTATTTAACGTTAAATAAGCTTTAAAAAGGTATTTAATTAATGTATATTCTCTTACCCATAAATCCAGATTTCATTCCTATTTTATATAATTTATTTTATAATTATTTAAAATTCAAAATGTTAAGAGTTTTAAAATTTATGTATTTACCCATCATTTCTAGAAATTTTTTAAAGGAAATTTTCATTATTAGATTATGTCATGTAATAGGTGATTATTTTATAATCTTACCACCACTGGACATCATTGTTTTGTCTCCCATGAATCCCATTCCAAATTTAAATCCTATACAATAATTATAATAGCTTAATTACAATTCAATTTTATAGCTGTTTGGTTATGTTTCACGATTTTAATAGATATTTCTAATCGAATAATTGATATTTTTCCTAGTTGTATCGTATTTTTAATTTTGGAATCATAAGTTTCGATATGTAAGAATTTATAATTGTGAATAAGACCACTACACTTTTGGCTAAAATTTGGTAAAGTGATAACATGAAAATACATAACATTTTAGATTGGGTCATAAAAAACCAGATTACAGATTTCTAAGTTTTGAAAAAGTACGATTTTAGACAGAAAATTTTCGTTTTTTTCTGTAAAAAATATTTTCTAAATAGATACTTAGCGGTCAGAAATTGATTATATTGGCACAAAAAAGTGTCCAGGATGGTTTTTAGGACACTATTAAGGAGTTATACCGTGGATACTCTAAAGTAATATTTCCAGTCTCAACAATAGAATACAATCCCTAAAATAATTCTAATAATTTTATAATTTAGTACCTTTATCGAACATCATCTTGTCAGCAGCGGGCATCATTGCAAAGTCCATTGAGCTCATCATTGTCTTGTCTCCAAACATACCAGCCTTAAATCCCTTCTCGAAAAACATCTTGTCTTTGTCTCCCATCATTGGGAAATCTCCAAAGGTCATCATCATCATACCAGATTTGAATCCTATTACACAAAAATTGGAAATGCTTAAAATTTCAAATACAATTTTTACAACAATATTTTGAGTAATATTTTCAATTTTAAAATCTTATGTTTTCGGAGAAGAGTCATAACCGAAACTGGTCGGAGTAAAATTATTTTTGAAATTTTATGTCTACCTTTCTCAAAGAACATTTTTTCCATAGCAGACATTCCTAAAATATTCCAATAAAAAATTATATTTTGTTGTTTTTATGTTAAATTTTCATTGTACCTGTGAAATCAAATGAGCTCATCATGGTTTTGTCGCCCATCATACCAGCTTTAAATCCTGGATAAAAATTAAAATTACAAATTAGTTAAAACTTGATTTAGTTTATACTTTAGATTAGTATATTTCCAATTCATATTTATAAAAATAATTTAAATTTCAAACAAACCCTTGTCAAAGAAGGTCTTGTCAGTTGCAGACATTCCCATGAAGTCAAACATTCCAAACATTCCTATAAAATTGGTTTTTTATTAAAGAAAACTATGATTTTTATATATCTTTGAAAAATACCTGATCCAGAGCTCATCATAGTTTTGTCTCCCATGAATCCCATTCCGAATTTAAATCCTATTTAAATTAAAATTGATTTCATTTTATTTTTCTTGCTTTTTCAAAATTATAATTTTTCTAATCATTTTTTTTTACTAAAATCTTTGGTTCTATTTCTAATTTTGAAATCCTGGATTTCGCTATGAAAGCATTTGAAAGAAAAATATTTTGAAATTTCTCACCTTTGTCAAAGAAAGATTTGTCCATGGCGGACATGTCCATTGAGCTCATCATTGTCTTGTCGCCAAACATACCAGCCTTAAATCCCTTCTCGAAAAACATCTTGTCTTTGTCTCCCATCATTGGGAAATCTCCAAATGTCATCATCATCAT
>JAQIXA010003284.1:0-14541 GCA_034699045.1 Nanhermannia cf. coronata Gr-Ori-00579
CAGCTATAACTATAACTGGGTATTCTTTATTCTGCTATGCTTTCATAAAATATATATGTAGGAACTTTTCTAACTTGTATAGGTATATTACCTACTCGTTATTTCGTTGAGGAAAAATTTGAAAATTTTTCATAAATTAAATTCTTTAAATTATAATTAGAAATTTTAATAAGTGCCTCATGGGTACCTAACTACTAGTTATTTACATGTTTCGTTTTCTTCTTTTAAGATTAAATTAGTCTTGTACTTGTAGGTAGGCATTTTATTTTTATTAAATTATTTTAATCCTGGTTTATGAGAAAGTATAATAGCATGATGTCATTTCAATTTTATTTAGGTAGGTAGTTGGTACCTATAAAATGTATCCACTTATTATTTCAGTCAAAACCAAAACATACATTTACAATCACAAAGGTAGAAATATTTGATAGAGGAAAAAAGAGTTAGAAAATCAGATATAATAAAGGAGGAAGTTTGAAGTGACATATTCTTCCCTCGTGATGATTAATCCGACCGTAAAAATATGGACAGGCTCTTGAAGATGAATTGTTGTGTAAAATAGATGATGGATTCGATTGGGGCAGCGATTTGTGAGTGATTATTATTCTAAAGGGTAAGGGTTGACAGGGTAGGGTTGAGTTTGTCTTTAAATTTAAAATGTTCTCAAATAATAAGTACGAGTATTATTATCTTTACTAGGTATTCTTTCAAATATTACATCTTACAATATATTTTTTGTGGATTCAATTGGATTGTAGGATGATGTGCAGGTAGTGTTGAAACTTCTGTTGGATGACAATTTGAAAATTTTCTTTGATTACGGTGTCAACCTCCTTCGCCTATGCCTTGCCTATGTCTTCCTCTGTCAGGAAGAATCCACCAAAAATTCTATTGTATGCAAATGAGGCCTAGGCTAGGTAAAGTTTGGGTTATCTATCTATACCTATGTTTGTTAGGGTGTCTATTTTCGGTAGCTTTCACACGTTTGATCAAGAGAGACAAAATAATATGCTCCTTCTCTTCATTTTCTTTAATTTCACCTTCATCCATATATGTACGAATCTTCAGTTTCATTTTTTGTTTAGAATTGTAAGTTATAATGTATTAGGTATATTATACGATTAATATGTTCTTAGAATTAAAGAAATAGTAAAAAAAAAAAAATATGTACAAGAGCTAAAATTCAAAAGTATACACCTATTCTAATTTGGGTAGGTAAGTTGTAAATTGCATATATCTTACTTTTGACTCTTGTGAGTCTGATAAGGATGTATATGTCAAGACTAATATTGTGCTCAAGTTCAAATTCAAACTTGGACAAGCATTAGGTATTACCTACATAAATATCTTATTTTATTCAGGAGCTATAATTAGAGAGAGAAGTGAGATAGTTTAGTGATCTAACAATAAAATAAACCTTTTTTTTATATTTTATTATTACTGGTAGTAAATAATGTCTGATTGAGATTGAGAATAGGTGTTTAAAATATTTGTTATCGATTACGATTACCTCATAAAAGTCATTTTATGAGGTAAATAAAAGTAATAGCAATAAAAGTCATTCAACTTTTGATTTTAAAATCAAAAGTTGAAAAACCCGGCGGTTTCTTTTGGTCAATCGGCGGGTTGGGGAAGTCATTGGACATGATATTTGTACTCGCCGTTCAATATACATATAGGGATCCAACATGTCTTTCAATCAAATCAATTGTAGTTGTAAGTTTTTATTTTTTTTTATGTGGGTCAATCTACCCTATTTGAGGAAACTGCTCCTTTACCGAAATCCTAGGAACAAGGATCAATTGACAAACTGTCTTTTTGAATGTGTGTTAAAATTCGAGTTGAAATCTTTCCTGCTATTTGGGAATAAAAATAGAAATACAGCTACATGTAGAGACAGCTAAACAGATCTCATCTCGTATCATATAATTCTAGTTCTGTCTGACTCGAATGCATTGTTAATTAAAATTAATACTTCACTAGATGTATGGCATGGTCAATTTAATTCAATCTGATACTGAGTATCCGAGGATATCTTAATACATCGCTCACTCCATCTTTTTTTCTCGATACATACATCTTTTTTTATGTGCCTTCGCAAACACTTAAGTACCCTACCTAATAACTTTTTAGATACTCCTATTCCACTTCCTACTAGAATGTACCTAGGTAGTTTCTACCTAAAAATAGCATTAGGTAGTTGTTATCACATCATTATCTTGTCAATTAATCCTAGTCATCCACGTATAAGATACTCTTACTTTATTAGTTCCTTACGATGAGTATAACTAATCGTAAAATACCCTTAATATTATGGTTAGAAGGTTAGCTCTATCTTTTCCTATCTTTTTCGTTAGTAAGTAAGGTATTATTTACCCATGCATAATATATATTGCCATTGCCGGGGTATTTTATTATATATTTGGCATTTTTTTAAATTTGAATCAAATTCAGTAAGCTAAGTCATGAGTACACAGTACACTACAGATAGGTAATAGGTACCTATAGTGTGGCTGTGGCTGTCGACTGTTAAGTTTTTTTCAAGATATTGTAATTGAATATCATAATTATATTATGAACTATTTTTTCAAAATATTTCGTAATTTGGAAAACAACTAATGAAAATTATAGTCAAGATTTAAATTAATATATCTCTCGCAAAAAATCTTAATTGAAAATTATAGTCAGCGATTTAAATTAATTTATCTCTCGCAAAATATCTTAATTTAAAATATACCTAACATGTTTATTGATAGATTTAAGATTAGGTCGCATATTTTTTAATTCAGCTCTACTCTAGAAAGAAGTTTTTGAGTAAATTTATAGGTATTTAGGTATCGTACCTAAGGTATGTATACTTTACTCTATAATTTACTATACATTTTTAAATGTATAGTCCGAGATTTGAGCGATTTCTTGAGCGAATTCTTGATTATATTCTTGAGCTTAGAATATAATCTAAAGTGGAATGATTTCATTTTGTCCAAATATTTCTTCTTTTGTTCAAAAAAATAACAATCAAAATATTTTTACTTTTTATAAAATAAAAATAAATAGTCGAATGATTTTTTTTCCATAAAAATACATACCTCAAATTTCAAATTCTATAATGCAATTTAGTATATCAAAAATGACCAGTCAGGCCATGAAAATGAAATCAACCTTTTCGAGGTGTTATATTAATCGGATCATTATGCCCAACGAAAGGGCTCTAAATAGATTTGACCTGGTTTTTGCAAAGTTTTGAGCAGATCGAATCAAATTTACTCAAGTTATCGTTGGTTTGGCACCACAAAAATTAAGGAAAAAAATGTATGAGATATGTAATTATTAATTAAAGATCTAAATTTTTTAAAGGAATTAAAAGCATTTAAAATTAAACACCAGCAAAAATTTCAATATCTAAATATTATTAGTAGGGTACATAGGTAGTAGAAATAATAGTATTATGAGTATAAACATTATAGGAATACATCCATCGGTACAACAATATAAACTACATAAAGGAATAAATATCCTTATCTTTAATTCTTAACTAAACTTCTAGCGATATTATTGTTATATGTGTTTCTTTTTTGTCAATTTACGAAATAATATAAGGTATTTTAGTTTAAATTTAAATCATTGTATGTCATTCTCATTCTATCTATTCAATTGTTCGGTTTTACATCTTATTGTCGAATTTTTTACGAATGAGTGATTTTAAAAAGATAAATTTTGGAAAATTAAGCTTATTCTTCTCTTCCTTTTCTTCATTCAAGAATTTTTAGTCTTTATTCTTATTAGTAGTTTAGTTATATAGGCTTATGTACTGATATCAAAGCACAATACATATTATGATACAACAATAAGCTATGTAGTGTAAATCCCTCAGTATGTGTTTTATAATGTATATATTGGTATTACGTATTACCTATTTCTATTTGATGTTTTTCTAAGGATCTTCAGATATCTCTACCAATGATACAATACAAGTAGATCAATAAGCATCGGATTAGGGTTTGAATTCAGCATTTGTATTTAGAATTTAGGATAATTTTGTTTTCAATGATTTTTACTGTTAATAATCTTTGGAGTTGGTAAAGCTGAAGAATATTTTGAGTATAAAAATTTTGGATTATTGAATTGAGATAAAGTTGATGAAATACTTCTCTAATCAGATTCAGATTCATTTTAACAAAATGCCTACCTACTCGATATTTTATTTCGTAATAAAAGAGCATTTGAGAAAAACGCGATAATGTACAGTATATAAAGAGAACTATTATGTTTAATATTTACTCATAAATATATTTTACATTATCAATTTTAAGTTTAGGTTTAGGGTAATGAAGAAATGAGTTTGTCAAAATTTGAAAATTGAATTTGTGTTATTTAGGTTAGGTAGGTTAGATACTAGCGAATATGTGGTGGTGGTCTGTCTGTACCACTGCATATTAAAAATTTTTTTTTTAAAATTTACATTGAATAATTGTGTATCAGCTTTCAAAACGGTTTTTCCAAGACGGTTTTTCAAAGCGGTTTTTCCATTATAGTAGTTAGTAGTTTAGGATAGGTAATATAAGATAGGTATGTTAAATAAGTTGGATATTGAGCTGAGGTTCATTGAGGTTTTCAAGATTTTGATTTTATGATACTTTTGAAGGTCTTAAGATTGGTGTCTTGTTAATATCAAGTATCAGTATCAAGACTTATAAAAAAAATACAAGTGTATCGTATACGTATATGATGGCGTTGAATCAATAAAGAAGTCCTGGCGTCGAGAAAAACACATTAAGGGCGTGAGAATTGTAAGGCAGACGTGTTCGAGGTCACCATTGGTTCTCGCCATTTTCCCCGAAAAGATCCCGCATGGCGACCGAAACCAACCCCCTGTGCGAATGCGCTGCTACCCGATGATGAAATGAAATGAAATACCTAAAGTAGGTATCATACACATTATATTGACTCGACTCGCTTACTAATAATCCCTTACTAATAATCCCTAAACGAGGATTTTTATTTTTTATATGTGTTCCTTTTGTGCGTGAATCTTTAGCAAAAGTTTTTCTCTGATTCACTTTTTATCTCATCAATCGAATTTATTTTTTTATACCTAATCTTTGTATACTATCTATTATTTGTGTATATAGGTAGGTAAAGGTAAAGGTAAAGGTAAAGGTAAATGTAATATTATATTTTATATTTTTTAAAGAAAACAGATATATTTTAACAATAATCTATGATATTCTTTCTTTGAAATACATACCAGTAATTTTATCCTAGGATAAAATAGACAATAATTCAAATCAAACTCAAATTCAGTCTGATTTGATGTTGATGTCCTCAATTCCCAATCTAAACGCAATTTATTTTATTTTGCAATATCTACCTACGTTTTAAAGTAAAAATATTATTATGTTAATAAGTTAGGTATAGTAATTGTAGTACCCTACCTAATACCTACCTATTCCTATTTAATATTAGGTAAATATTATGTATCCAGTTGGTAATTAATGGTAATGTTAATGTAATGCCGTTCGTAATGTTAATGATTAATGAATTAATGATATTAGGTTAGAAAATTGATGCTTTCTGATTTAATAGAATATGACAGATTCAATCTACCATAGTATTTCATTTCAATTTCAATAGGTAGGTAGTAGGTACCTACCTATACCTACTAGGTACCTAAGCTAGGTATGTACATAGATATAGTACCTGTACATTACTATTTAGGTACAGGTAACTAGGTACTAATCCTAAGTACTATATTATATTATCGATATGGTTATGATATACATGGATTTGAACTTGAACTTATACTGACAAAGCATAGTCGGGTATCTTCTTGCAGACTTTGGCTGTAGTTCGTTTTAAACCATTTTAAAATACATTATTAAAACCATTTTATTTTAAAATACAAGTTAGGTAAAAGAAAATGACAATGTGTATTTAAAAAATTGCATTTGAATTTCAAATGTTTTAAAAATTCACTCAAAATACTAAAGTTTTCGACATATTTTAAATTGGTTGATACATTAACATTTTAAAGTGCAATTGTTAGTTGTTAAGATTATTATTATAACTCAACTTTTGAAAAACATAATATAATTTTATGAAAAGTAATGAGAATAAACTATTAAATACAAATAAATTTTTTTTATTACGAATGCATTTTAAATCAAGTCAAGTTCAAAACAAGAAAAAAATAGGTCATTCATAAATAAGACTTAAAAGTATAAGACTAATCATACGAGTTTTCTTCGATTAGTAATAAATTGTATATTTTTTGCTTTGATTTTCAAAATTATTTTTTATTTGTGTTTGTCTATCCTAGCCTAATGATAACGATTAACCATCAAAAATCAATGACTATTTAGTCTTTACTCTTATTAGTAAGATACAGAAGTAGATTAGGTATATAAAAATATTTTTTTAATTTTTAATTGAACATTGTTGGCAGAAATTTTATAAGTAAGTTTTTAATAAGTAATAAATAAGGTATATCGGTACTGATAGATTATATTGAAATATTTAGGAATAGTAAATACCTCGATAAGGTGTACAAATAAGTGAGACATTTCACGGTTTATATATATTTGTATTTCGTATGAGCCTTCATTTTATTCTTCGTCCTATCGAATTCAATATTAGCTTTCTTATTAAAAGGGGCTGCACCCTTCATTTGAACGAGTTCTTTTGTATTTTTCGAAAGTAATTGTATAGCTGGGAGGACTTTTTATTTCATGGGGTCCAACTATTCTTTTGTCCTCTCTTTAGAAGTCTTTTCAACAAAATTCTCTATGGTTAGGCCCACTCGGATCCCCAATTCAGTTTTGAATCTCTAATGATCACGCCAATCAAATTTCTCTCAACTTTTTTTATTTATTTATTCAGGTATAGAAATAGGGACATATCAAGTATTCATTTAGATATTTTAGTAATGAAACTTATGCATGATATGAAAATATGCATTATTTCATGGTAGAAATGTTTAACTCAAACTATAAAATAATTATCAATTTTATGAAATTTTGTTGATTTTTTACAGCTCGAGTTGATAAATTTAATGATTCAATTGATGAAATGGAAAGGGTGCAAAGAAAAAGAGAAAAAGAAAGGAAAGCTGCTAAAATTGCTGCTTTTAAAGAGAGTCATGATAAGGATAAAAAGTCTGGTGAATCTGCTAATATCAAATCCCGAATGTCTGAATCTTGTGGCGATATTGGTCCTGTTGATTCTCAAACTGAAATGTTTGAAGGTAAGACTTTATCATGTCTATTGCTTAAATCTACGTACATACAATTAATTACTACAGATAAATATCTAATTCAAATTATAGTATTTCGGAGAATGTGTAACACTTATATTAGGTATACAAACAACTAAACCTATCAATATTTTTTAATTCTTTTGACATCTATCCAAACTTTGGATTCCAAAGAACTTATTAATGCCTACATACTGAGATACTGTACTAATTCGGTTTAATACCTAGGTGTAGGTATAGGTACATACTTTTCTAACGACTTATCAATAACATGCAGTAATTACTATAATTACATTACACACCTAATACATACCTAATACCTACTATATAGTATCTACATAAGATACTACTGCTACTCATTCTCCTAACTTATAAATTAAGTAGCTTGTAAAAAAAATTATTTAAAAAATTTTTATTTTCAACTTTATTTCTTATTTGTAGGTATATCTTGAATTTTTCAATTTAAAAAATAGCTTTTTTCAATTTTTTATAGCTGAAATTGTTGCAGCAATGATGAATTCAGAATGTCAGACACAAATCACACAACCTAATAAAGACCTCGAATCTAGTTTAATAATGGAGTTGAGTGATGATGACGACTTTGACCTTAGAGCTGATACAAAAAAGAAAAGTTCCAATGTTGATATTAAATCAATACCTCTTCAGGTATGATATAAAGACTATTAGTTTAGAATTAAAAATTAGATGCCAATAATAAATAATGAATATATTCTCATATAAGCATAGGATAAGCATAAGTTACTCACTATCATATATATTTTTCAGAGCCAACAAAATTCAAAGGATGAGATACTTAAGCAAAAAATTTCTAATCAGCAGCTTATTGATAGTGATAACCAAATTGCTAATGAAAATAAAGTATTGGAAGACGAAGCAAATTTTCCGATAATCCCTAAACGGCAAACGTAAGTCAAGTTTATTTTATTTTCAATTTAAAAAAAACGAACTAAACTAATATCTATTTCAGTGTACCTAAGATATATTTTGGCACTCGGACACATAAACAAATCGCTCAAATTACAAGAGAACTTCGTAAAACCAAATATAAGAACATTAGGTAAGAAAAAAGTACTTGCTAATTTATTAGATTAAGGATTTATTTTAGAAGGATTAACTTAACATATTTACTAATTAAAATTAATAATACTCTATGTAAATGTAAAGTTTTAGCTTTATTTTTAAAACGATATCTTATTTTCTCATAATAACTCGTAAAACTTGTACCATTGTACACTGGCTAAAGATTTTGAGTTTTTTGAGATATTCTAGAGGATGTCTTATTCACTATTCACTGATAATATTTATTTCAAAATAAAATAGTAGAATATGAATAGGAATAGACGAAAGGCTGATTTCTAGAGAATCATATAGAATAGAGAATAAATGCCAAATGCTTATCACCGCCTTGCCTCGAGTAATATTATATTCTGGCTGGTTGAATTTGTTTGAATAAGATTCTTTTTGATAATATTCTTTTCTTTTCTTCAATATTTACCTATTTTATATAATACATCAAATTTCTCTCTTATTCAACTATTTATTTTCTTTTGTCTTGTTGTATTTACGTGTTCGCTGAGGCGGCTATCCTCTTCTCTTTGGACTTTCTTTAATATCTATCTAAATACTCCAAAGAAGTTTTTATATCCTTCATTCATTCCCTTCTTTCTTTAGGCAGGGTATACCTTTTTATTTCTCATTTACTATCAGTTATCAGTATACTAAAGTAGGTACTGCTATTGAAAGAAACAATTTTCACTCCTCCGGGCTTTTCTCATTCTTTCATGTGATGTATTCTGATTTAACGAAAACTGACAGCTTATTTAACTATCTTGAGGGTAGAGGTAGAGGGTAAACAAATTTTGGTTAGATTTAAAATTGAGGATAGCTACTTGGAATTGGAATGTTTTTATATTGTTTTATCATTTTTAAATAATAGTAAATGGTACCCTACCTAGGTGCTAGTTATCACTTAACTCGTTTGAGATTATACATACATAAATAATACCTACAATCATAATACCTACAAACATATCTTACTTTAGACTGATTCATATTTTCTTGCTTATTTTATTCAGAGAAACTTGCAATTTTAAATGCAGTTTTAGTATTATAAATATGTAGTTAACCTTTGATATCATCATCTCATATTTTACAAAATGAAGTCACTTATATAAAATTAGAAAAGAGAGATATTATGTATAATAATAATAATGCAGTGTTAGAAGACTGACGAGACGAATTATAGTCGTTTTTGAAAAAGCTTACTCTGCTCTGTATATACTGTAGAACTAGAACTGATTTTGTAGATGACTTTAATATTAGCTATACGTATACAGATACATATCGCCTAGGTATTAGGTATAAGTATTCACATAAAAACATATAAGTTAGGTACTCGTATGTATTATGTAATATGTATCTGCAGCTAAATACTATAGTCTTTTCAATTTATTCTCCCTCGCTCGCTCGCTCACTTTTCTCCCCACGTTTTCGCTCAGATAGTTCTCAAGAGGTTTTGATGAATGTACTGAAGCCCAACAAGTCCTTTTTTTCAATTTAAAGTCCCCTAATTCATCTCTGAAAGCAAAAATAATCCTTTCCAATCCTATTTCATATAATATTCTTTCTCTGTATTATTGGTTAGTTAAAGGTAAAAATATGTGCATTTAGAACTTTGACTACAAAGAACATTCTATTTAAAAGAATTTTACAAAGCTTCACTTATATCTGTACATTAGGTGCCTACTGCCTACTTACTATCAGTACACCTAATAATAAGGCTGGATTCTCGAAATGCCTTACTGAAAAATGACTAGAAAAATGCTCATTTTTATTTATGAATTGTTTTATCAATGTATAATAAACATTGTACATTTATTTATTTATTTTCAGATCTGTAATATTATCCAGTCGAGAACATACATGTATCAATCCTGCAGTAAACAGACTTCCAAACAAAAATGAGGTAACCAAAAAATAAAGAATTGTGAAATGGATAAATCAATTTTTACTACCAAAATGGTGGTATATGAAATACTTTTTCTATATTTTAATGTTTTAATTTTTTTTGACTTTTTTTTTTAGAAATGTCTTGATTTACAAGATAATGCATCACTTGTACGTTTCATATTTTTATCATTAAAATTAGTATCACTTGGTAAAGCTTCATTTTTAATTTTTAGGGTGGCGGTTGTGGTAAGTTTTCGATTTAATAGTCAAATTAAGTATTAAGTAGGCATGTATTAATAAAATTTTAATCACTTTTAAAAAATATATTCTAGGATGGTACACAAGTGCAAAAAAACTAGGGACTTATGCAGGTAATTAAAATGCTTTTCAATTCCATCTAGGTATACTTATGTAATGTATTATGTAAGTATGCTGAAATTTTTTATTTCCGTTGCAGGTCTAACCCAGGGTAATGTTGGTCCTGGATATGATCTAGAAGATTTAGTTAATGCAGGTCGAGAGGTACGAATGAAGCATTCACTTGTTTTTATTAGTTCGTAGGTACTCATTACTAATTGCAATTGAATTTAAAATGAGCATATAGTGCACTTACTCGTCATGTTTATGAATATATTTTGAAGACTTAAATCTTGTCTTAAATCAATATATTATTTTTAATATCTATGCATACCTATTTTTGTTTTTAGATGAAAGCTTGTCCGTACTACGCTACTAGATTTTTAATGGAAACAGCCGACTTAATCATTTGTCCTTATAATTACTTGATCGATCCATCAGTTAGAACTAGTGTAAGTATTTATCATTAAAAAACATTTTCTCAATTTAAAACTTGTTTCTTGATTTTTAAATTCTAGATGCAAATCAATTTGAAAAATCAAGTGATTGGTATGCCCTATTATCTAATATCTATTAAATATTTAAATTGCTTTTACTTGCATATTTTTAAAGAAATCTCATTTGTATATTTTCTTTACCAGTGTTAGACGAAGCTCATAATATTGAGGATGCTAGCAGAGAATCTGCTAGTTTTTCAATAATTCAAGAAGATATCATTACAGCTAAAAATGAATATGAAAAAGCTTCCAACGGTTCAAGAACAGAGTCGTACGCATTATCACAAATTGTAAGTTTTTTCATTGTTTGATGGTAAAATAGTAAAAAAAAAACTTTGGTTAATATGAATTGATTAGGATGAAGTTTATTTTGGGAATTTTAAATTACCTAATAGAGGATTGGAAATTAATTAATTTAATGACTGTATGATAGTCTTTTAAGATTTTTTGAAAAGAGTGAAGAACATAGCTATTATAATTATAATTCCTCCATTTAAGGAAATCACTCACCGTCAGATCTTTTGCAATACATTTTTTTATAAAAGTTAGATTCTACCCTGCATAATCTTGTGATTTTGTATAGTTAGGGTAGTATCCTTAGGGTAGTACCCTACTATACAGGTACATTGCCATTTTCCCAGTTGTCGACATTACCTAAATATAAAAATATTTTAAGTACTCAAAATGGAGTTTTTTTTGCATAACACTAATAAAATATACTGTACTAAATACTTATGCTGCATGCCAATTTTATTTTTAAATTGCTTATTATTTGTTTTAGGCTTTATTTCTGTCAGAGTTTAGTGGTTGGATGGACAAAGCATCAGCTTCTAATGAATTCAGAGAAATTTCGTATGATAGTTCAGGAATTACATACACTGGTTTGTTTCTTTATTAATTTTAAATTTTTATAAGATATCATGATACTACTGATATACCGTATACCCAGATCTAATACTTATTTATTACTATTTTTATTAGGTACAAAATATTTGGCTACTATGGACTTTTTTGGAATTAATGCTGAGAAAATAGTATTGATAAATGTAATAAAAAAAACTTGATAAAATAACATCAAATACCAAACTCTTCGTTTGTTATGATATCAGATGATTTTCATTACAATACAAAACCATCATTTAAATTTTTTTTTAAATTAAGGTTCCTAAATGCAATTTTTTTTATCCTTAGAACTACTTCAGAAGAATTTTAGCTCAGAGGGAGAATGACCGGGACCAGCAACGTGGAAGAAAAGTTATAGATAAAAATCGCCTTCCACCAATTTGTATCATAACTTTAGAAAATATTTTATTATGTTTTACTCGTCTTATGAAAGATGAAGGATTAAATCGAGATGATTTTCGTATTGCTCTTTTAACAAACGCGATCAGGAAAAGAGGTAGTGCAACCCGCAAATTATCTTTCAACTTTTGGTGTTTGAATCCTGCAATTATTTTTCAGGTTTGTTTTCATATGATGAGCCAAAATTATAAGCCGTTGATCATTTTTTAATTTTTAGGAGTTTAAATCAATTGTTTATAACATTATTTTAACATCTGGTACATTATCTCCAATGGCTAGCTTTGCTTCCGAGTTGGGTGTTCCATTTCCTATCAAGTAAGTCAAGTAAAAGTAGGATTATTATTCTTTGTTAGCTTTGAAAACTAGATATTTGCCAATTGTAATATACTTATACCAATATTAATTTAAATAAGCTCGGAAATATCAAAATTTGATCTAACTTAAGAATTTATTTCTGAGGCCAAAATTGGTTTTTCAGACCCTAATTGAATTATGAATTTTGTACATTTAGCACCTAGACCTAGATAAAACTTAACTTGTAGGTAGTGTAGGAATATTTTATTTTCGCTTAACTTATGTCTCCTAATTGTAATGCCAACTATATTTTTATTCTTATTAAGTTAGGTTGGGTTGGATGTAACTGATTTATAATTTTTTTAATAGATTGGAGGCTCCACATGTTATCGATGACAATCAGGTTTTTTATAAATACATACATACTACCTACCAAATTGTAAAATGATAAATTAATGATAATTCAATTTTTAGATTTGGGTTGCAGCGATTGGAAAAATGTCATATAAGAATATGAATGTTAGTCTTAATGGATCGTTCAATAATGCTGGAACAATTAATTATATGGACGCTATCGGTCAACTTATCCTTGATATTTGTAATACAATGCCTCATGGAGGTAAATATCTTCAATTTATTTCCATAAATAAAAGTTTTTTGACAGTTTTTTTTCTGATTTTTTTTTCAGTTTTAGTATTTTTTTCATCCTACCGAGCTTTAGAAAATATGAAAGATAGGTACAAATGAAATATGACAATTTATTATTTTTGTGTTTAGCCTATTTTATAAAATACCTAAAGCCATAATTTTAATTAAATTTTTGACAAGATGGAAGATAACTGGCTTGTATGAAGCACTAGAAATTGTTAAATCAGTTTGTGAAGAACCTAGAGGAAATGCAGCCGAATTTACGGAAAATATGGATACTTTCTATCATGACGTAAAAATGACGGAAGATGGCTTTGAAATGAATGTAATTTTAATTTTAATAATTTTATCAGATTATTTTATTAATAGGTAGTTCTTTTATTATTAGAAACTTCATAATAAAAATCAGAAGACGGGTGCAATTTTTTTGGCTGTGTGCAGGTTTGTTCTTAATTACTTCTGTTAAATGCATATTTTAGTTCTGACCTATTCCTATTTTATTTTAGGGGGAAAGTCTCAGAAGGAATGGATTTTGCCGACAATAATGCACGAGTAGTTATTTGCGTAAGTTTTATAAAGATTTAAGTTTTTTTGGTCAATTAATATTTATTCGAGAGAGAATAATAAAGATAAAAAACAATTATCAAAGTAATAAAGAAATACATAAAATATCGGTAGCTTTAAAAGATTTAAGTTAAAATTATATATTTAAATAATCTCGATTTTTTATCGAATCAGGTTGGCATTCCTTTTCCAGCGTTCAAAGACTTACAGGTTCAGTTTAAAAGGGAGTACAATGACGCCAATAAAAATAAAGGTATATATTGGTAATAAAGATTTTTTTTCAAAATTTAAATTAAAAATATTTATTTTTTAGGACTTTTGCCAGGAGGTACATGGTATGAGATTCAAGCATTTAGGTAAATATAGCTTAAACTTATTTCGAATATTGAATATTTTTGTAAGGGTCTATTTATGATTATAGAGCCATAAACCAAGCTTTGGGAAGGTGCATAAGACATAGGTGCGATTGGGGTGCGATTTTGCTAGTTGACGAGCGATTTGTGATTACTCCTAGATACACTAACTCGTTATCCAAATGGGTTCGAAATTCTGTAAGTAAATCTCTTTGGTAAAATATTACATTGATTGATTGATTGATTGATTATGCTTTTATTCTCTGAACCTTTCATATAAAATATGGTTTTCGAAGGAAGAGCT
>JAQIXA010003285.1:0-14537 GCA_034699045.1 Nanhermannia cf. coronata Gr-Ori-00579
TCGAATTTGATATCCATTTAACCATAAAATTGACCTTTGCCCCCCCCCCCGCCAAAAAAATGGGGCAAGTAGAGACGTTTTCAACGCATTGCTCGCATAATTCATAATCAACTTCTAGTGAGTTGATTAACGCCTAGTATCTAAATATAGAGATAGCCAAGATATTCTCTAAAAACCAGTCAAAAGTACAACTGGTTCAACCAATTCCTTTCAAAATATTTCCAAACTATCCCTAGTTTAACCCTTATTTACTTGCACTTTTCTGTATCCTTACAGAGAATACCTACTCAAAATTGAATTAATTTCTAGGGATTTTACCTACTTATTATAGATAGATATAAATAGGTAGGTAATTGAAATTTGAACTCGGAAAGTTCAACTATCAAGTTTAATTTTAAACTTGATAATCCAAAATCCAAATTATTTCGAATACCTACATACATATTTGTATATCAACTGAATTCTATGATATTCTATCTTATTGTCATTAAAAAGACTCAAATTTTCTATATAAATAGTAAGTAATTTCAGATACTTTGTAATTAAAATTTGAGATTAGTAAGTAGTAGTATCTACTACTATCAGTAATACAAGTATTGATCTATAGACCGTTGAATTAGATTATTTTTAATCCTTTTCTGGACTTTTTAAAATTAAAAAAGTAATGAATATAATGAGTAATGAGATACCTAAGATTATAAAGTTTTTTATAATCTTGCATAAGAGCCCAGAGCCTATTGAAATATCATTCATGTTTTTGTTTACTTGCCTCTAAAGTATTATGAGAATTAAGCCTATTAAATGTATAATAAATTGAAATTTCAATCGATACACGTGTCCTAAAAAAATTTAAACTGTTGGTAAGTTTATGAATGAGAATATGACCTTCTGCCTCTTTAAATATTTACTATTTTTGTCTGAAAAAAAAAACTCAATTTGGCTATGTCGTATGATATGATAGATAGCATTTTATGGTCTAATTAATTGAAAGCTATAATTGAATCAATAAACTCAGGGACAGCAGGTAAATTAATCTAATTTTTTTTACTTATATTCTGTAATACCTATAATTAAAAGCATATTTGTTTATTAGGTAGTTTATGAATGAAATGGTTAATTTACTATACTTTTAATTACTCACCATATTCATGAATCATATACCTAGCTATATCTTATGGAATAATTCGGTTAGTTTTTCAAAGGATATATTCAGCTTTCAGGCCTTTACTTTACCTTATATAAAGGCCAGAAAATCTAGTATAAACCTAAGATATCCTTTGTATCTGTAATCTGTAGATCTTACTGATAGTATTAGTAGTTCATATTTGCAAGATTTTAAGCTCAAAAAGCTCTTTTGCATAAAATTTAGGAAATTTCAGCACTTGGTCTAAAAAATCCGAGTTTTCCGACATTTTTGTAATTTTTTGAAAGCTGAAAACTTTAGTAGAATCGATAAACCCTAAAAAAGATATTTTTTTAGTTCATATTTGTGAGATTTTAAGCTGCAAAGTAGAAGAATTTGCATAAAATTTAGAAAATTTTCAGTTTTTTTGTAATTTTTCTACTTTTACAAGGTACTAGATCAGCACCAGTAGGCATTAGTATTAGAGGGTATCCTGAACCTCATGTAAAGGCCAGAAGAAATCCTCTGGAAGGATTTTTTCGCCTTAAAATCATTTGATTTGAAATTTTTATTTGACCAGAAATTTAAATCTCGATATTCTCAAGATACTCTCGATTAAATTCCAGGATAAAGTAATCAATAAATATGCTATCTAAATTGCACAAACTATCCCTAATCTACCCCTATGCATTACTATAAGTGTAAAAATGTTCAAAAGAAAACAAATGCTTATAGTAGGTAGTAGGGTACTTAAAACTGCTAAATACTTAATTTACACTTTAATTTAAGGTAGCATCTTCGTATTACATAATTTAATATTCACAAATTTTTTAACTATTTTTTTATGATTTGCTAATTATCTTATTTGACCTAATCCTAATCATAAGACCCTTAAATACTCCTTTTTTGAGATAAAGACTAAAATTTACTCAAAGAGTATAATTGAGCTAAAGATAGATTGCTAGAAAAAATAATTTTTTGTCAAAATAACTTCAAAAATTGAAAAAAAGACAATATGTACTACAAGCTGAAAATGCTTAAAATTTTTTGAACCAAGTATTTGTATTTCTATTCAATTGGTCACATTGTAATTTAATCAATATAGATCGATATTAGCACTAGTTATATATGTACATGTGCATAGTAGTACATTTCAGCCTGATAAAACTCCAAAAGTTAAATTTTATTTCTTTATTTTAAGCCAATTATCAGTTCATACCTATACTCAATACTCATACCAACCATCCGAGTCTTAAAAGAATATTTTCAAATATTTTCTAAAAACTACAATACAAGTACAAAGTCCTACCTAGTATAAGTACACTATATGTATCAGTATATCTCAAAAATCTATAAAATCTCATTCATATCTTTTAAATTCAACTCTATTTTAAAACTGAGTTTTGGGGCATAGTAGGAACTTCTATAAGAAAAAACCAATTTTCTTTTTAAATTCGATATTTAAAAACATTCATAAAAAGAAGAGTCTTTTTATGACTCTTTGTCAAAGTCATAAAAAAAAGTTATGAATGAAATCGATCGAGGCTACAAGTAGAGTAGAAACTGAAGCATAATAATGTATATTAATTATTTTACAAAAACATTAAATATAGTAATTATTTTTATCAATGAATGAAACCATATCATACAGAAATGGTATGGTAAGTCTTACAGAATACATACATAGTATATGGTTATAGAACCATAGCCTAAATCCTGCTTAGTTCGAGGACAGGATCCTGAAGGCAGAGGCAGTAGAGAATAGAGTGAGTCTGCGTTGGCTCGCCAGGCCAGGTTTCATTCATTTTATTTCATTTTATGAGATTTCTCAAAGAACCAGCCAGGACTCGAAAGCTTACAGAATTCTATTCTTCATTCTCAAAAAAAAACTTGAACAAAAAAACCAACCAAACTCACCACCAACAGCACCAGAAGAGAGAGAGAAAAAAAATACAACACAGCTTTTGTGAATTAAAATTATTTTGAGGTTTTTTTACACACAATTTTAAATGGTTTTTGTAATTATCAAATTATAAATATGAATTAAGATAAATGTGAGGAAATGTGAGGACTTCTTAAACTAATTTGGTTTTTGTGGTTGGTGATTTAAAAAAGTGTCAAAAGGTCAAGTGCTGATGATTGGCCAGAATAACCATTCCTCCACCAACCATTCTGAGGAGGAGATTGAGAACGAGAAAGAATCCTCTGACAGCAATATGACCAACAGTGACGAGTAAGTACAGAAATTTTGACAAAATTTTTGAGAAAAATTTGTAAATTTTATGAAACTTTGAAAGAGATTAAGGTTAGTTCTATTTGATTTAGGTTTGTAAAAGTTTTTTTTTGATCTGAATTTGTAGTTTGTAAAAAGTAAATTAAGTTGATTTCAAGTTAATTAGGGCCATTAGTGGCCAGTTTGGAAGTAAATTGACCAAAATTTTGTAGATTTTGACAAAATTTTGATAAAAATTTCAAATATGAAACTTTGAAAGAGATTCTATAACTAAACTAACCTTAAGTTTTATTCGATTTAGGTTTGTAAAAGTTTTTTTTGATCTGAATTTGGAGTTTATAAAAAGTAAATTAAGTTTATTTCAAGTTAATTAAGGCCATTAGTGGCTAGGTTATAAGGTAAATTGACCAAAATTTCTTAAATTTTGACTAAAATTTAAGAAATTTTGATCTTATAAAAAGGATTTTAAGAGATTTAATGCTTGAACTTGAATTGTAACATCTGTAAAAGTAATTTTGGTCAAAATTTTTCGTTTTTATTAACAAGTTTATTTCAAGTTAATAAGGACCATTAGTAGCAAATTTGAATGATAATTAATCAGAATTAAGTAAATTTTGACAAATTTTGACCTTCTAAAAGGGATTTTAAGAAATGTTGGTTCAAAAAATTAGCTTAAATTGAATTGTAACATCTGTAAAAGTACAGAGTATTTTTGGTCAAAATTTTTCGATTTTATTCAGTTAGTTTATTTCAGTTTATTTCAAGTTAATTAGGACCATTAGTGGCTAGTTATATAGTAAATTGACCAAAATTTTGTAAATTTTGACAAAATTTTGACATTTAAATGTTTTAAGAGATTTTAATCCAAAAATTCAGCTTGAACTTGACTTGTATAAAATCTGTAAAAAAATATTTTGCAGATCCAAAACTTGAGATTTTATCTACTTGAATTGAACTCATTACTAGTTAATTAGAGCTATTATTTACCAGAATGAAAGAAATTGATCAAAATTTTGTAAATTTTTGACAAAATTTGTACATTTTTTCAGACATTATAAGAGAATTGAGTCTTAAAATTTAGCTTAAATTTGATTTGTAAATGTACAAATATTTTGATTTAAACTTACATGTAAAATTGAGTTTATTTCAAGTTCATTAGGACCACTGGTGACTAGCTAGAAGAAAATTGATCAAAATTTTGTAAATTTTGGCAAAATTTGTACATTTTATGAGACTTAAGAAATTTTAACCCAACCTTAAGACCTATCTTATAAGTTATAAAGGTATAAAATGTAGGTTCGATTTCGACTAGATTTTAGAAATGTTGGTTCGATTTTAAAAGTACTTTTTTTGATCCAAGTTAAATTGGTTAATTTCAAGTTATGGTAGTTAGGACTATATCTATATAGTTAGAAAGAAAATTGACAAAAATTGACTTTTTTGAGACAAATTTTTGAAATTTGAAATGTGATTTTAAGGGTTAAAATTAGCATATAAAGGTCAGAAAGCCCATAATAACCCAAAGATATCCTTTGAAATGTGATTTTAAGGGTTATTGTTATTGTCGTTTTGCTGATCACAAAATTGGTTTGAGTCAGGAAAGTTAATTATTAATCTATAAAAATTGATTTTGATCAAAATTTTAGGTTTTAAATTTTAAATTGGTTTCTAAATAAGGTTACCTTTTGCCCCGGGCAAAAGTACTTTTACCCTGCCCATGGGGTAAAACCCGGGCAAAAGTGGGCAAAACCGGCCAAAAGTGGGAAGTGGGCAAAACGCAAAAATGGCATATTAAGCCCATGTAAATCTCAAAAGTTAAAAATTGAAATAAATATAGAGGTGACAATAAATTGATTAGGTATATAGTTTTAGTTAAGCTTAACAGTTTCTTAACAGCATAAAAATTTTCCTCAAAATTTTATCCAATGGGAATCGATTTAAACTATTCTACTACTTCCCATCACTTCACCATCGTCAATTATGGGTCACCCAGAGGTCAAGTGGCCAATTATATTAATGTTTTTTAAATGAGACCTTGCATGGTGCATGGCTTATAAATTTTTCGATCCCGGGAAATCGATCTGGACTATTTTCCGCCATCTTCGATGACCCCATCATCGTAAATTAAGGGTCAGAGGTCAAGCGGAGTTAATTTTATGAAAAATTATAATGTTTTTAAATATTCAAAACGAGATATTTTATGGCTACGTACATAGTACATATGAAAATATGCCACTTTGTCAAGGACTATTTTTTTATCTTTTTATTTTTGATATATAATATAATCGGTAGAAAAATATTTCTTTTTATCGATTTGTTTGCTAAAATTTTGCCTACTTTTGCCCACTTTTGCCCACCCATAGTTTTGCCCTGGCCGGTTTTAACCACCTTTTGCCCGGGCAAAAGTGGGTGGGCAAAAGTGGGCAGGGTAACCTTATTTCTAAATAATAATTTTTATTAAATAGTGAGTAGCTTAGTTTTTACAAGTTTGAATGGAAATGAGTAAAATATCATAAAATACGAGTATTTTAACAATACTCGTATAGTTTACATTTTAAGAGATATTTAGCCCAACAACGAATTACAAATTAGTAAAAAAAAGAGGCAAAACTTGGATACTTGTATAATGTCGATATGATATACCTAAATGAACTTTTTAACAATTAAAAGTATTTGGCCTATACTAATTCTAATTCTAAGTCTAAGTATTCAATTAACTTACTTCAATAGTGTTCAATGTGAAGAAAATATGCAAAATTTTAGTAAATTTTTGACAAAATTTCCGAAAGTTGTTTGTGTGTTTCATTGCCTATAAAACAATGAAAAGATGCTGATAATTGAAATAGGGTATATGAAATCTGGATCCAGAGAAATTTTCAGATTTATGATATTTTAGTTGATATTTTAGCTTAATTTTAATACAAATTCATACTTATTAGCTTATTCATAGTGGTGATTTATCAAGTTATAGGCAAAAATTGATAAAATTTTACAAATTTTAAGGCATATTAAGACTTGTTAACTCACTTTAAAGTATAATAAGTAAGAAGTATCTTATACTCTTTCAGCTAAAATTCTCTTGATTTTGGACAAAATTTATGTTACCTTATCTCGTCGATAACTTTGATCATTATTATAATACGATAATTTCTTGATTCCTTAAATAATCAAATTTTTGTTTTCTAATATAATATCTAACTAATACTCATTGCCGATTACAGATAGGAATAAGATACAATTTTGACTCATATCAAATAATCTACCTAAATATGAAATACGAGTATGTTTCAAATATGGAAAAATTTGAAAGGATCTCTTCGGCTTTCAGGTCTTTGCATGTTAAGTCTCATATAAAGGCCCGAAAGCCTATTTTATAACCCAAAGATATGCTTTCAAAGAAAAGATTCATTTGGATTTTTTCGATGGGATAGTGAATTGCTAAATTGAGTCAAAATTTCAAAAGAATTTTTATAAAAATTTGATAATCCAAATATGCTGTTTAATGAGTTGTTTAATTGTAAAAGAGTCAAAGGGTCTATGTGCAAATTAATTTTTAATTATTTTCATTGACAATCAAAAATTAATTTTTAAAATTTCGAGCTAATATGAATAACAGATATATGGTACTTGCTACACGAATTAACCTCTTTATTAGTAATCTAACCAATTACATACTTCTGTAATTAAAAATATTTGTGATATTATATCAGCAATCAGTATAGATTCTTATAGTTTATAGAAAAATCAAGCTCTAGGTTAAGCAAGGTATCATTCTACCATTCTATATTAGTATCCTACGAGTACTCATATTTATAGTGTATTTATACCCAACAAAATCTTAAAATATTTGAGCAGATTTATCAAAATCTGATGTAGAGGGATGCCTATTAAAACGTAGGATAATTCGAGCAAATTAGTAAATAGGTCATATGAATGTCATAAGCAAAGGTACTTGAATACAAAATACAAAATATAAATGATCATTTAGATCATTAGAGACAACAGTAGGTGTATGTTCAAAGAAATTTACAAATATTTAAAAAAAAATCATTTGATTAGAGCTTGGGAAATGTTTATATTTGCACAAAATTATAAAATTTTGATGAACTGAGAAACGAACCCTTTTTGAAGATTTATAATCAAAGTGGGTTGCTCTTATTCAAGTCTTTCTAATCACCAATTAGTTAATTTTATTTACAAAACTGAATAACTTTTCAGATTTTACAGAATTTGCTATTTTTTCCAATTTTTAGTTTTTGTAAATTAGATTAGTATTTTGATTTACTTTCTACCTACCTACAACTGCCTACAATACATACATTATCCGCTTTAAACGAGTTTTTATAAAATAATTAAGCTTTAAAGCATTTATAATGTGTAGGTAGGTACAGGCACCTGTATATGTAATAGTAATAAGGTAGAGATTTTCTTAGAATTGAAATTTATCAATAAGTGTAGGGAATTTCGTAAGGAAAAATTTGATCAAAAAAAATCAAAATTCTGTGTAATCTAATTGAAATGTAAACATTTGCTTAAGAAATAGGCATGTATGGTTGTATAGGTAGGTAGTTTAGCTTTATAATGATGAAAACAAAAATTGAATTTCTCTAATGAGCTTAGCTTTAGTCTGATTAGTCAAAAAATCAAAAAAAAATTCTTATAATTCTTAAAATTATAAAAGTAAATCCATATGCATAGGTCCTTAGATCTAATACTAAGGGTACAAATAGTGTCTAATCTAGCCCTTAAACTAGTACTGTGTACTATCACCAGACTTAAAGTCAAAATTATCTTTTTAAAAGGATGGCATTATACAAAAATAAGCTATAAAATCTCACAAAAAAATTTCAAAAACATGAGATTTTGACCTTTAAAAGATTAAAAAAAGTCAAAATTTGTTCTTAAAAATTTCAAAAAATTAGAATTTCAAGCTTCAATTAAATGAAATTGGATCAAAATTTAAACCAATTTTTCAAAAATGTCCAAGAATTTGTAAGTCTAGTTCCATATTATAGTCATTTTTTTAAAATTTCCAAACAAAATAGAGATACTTTAATCCTGTAAGAAAACTTTTATTTTGAATTTTTGATTTATTTGCGATCTAGGTACTTTTAATTATTTGATTTGGAATCAAAACTAATTGAAAATTTTTAGGTTTAAATTACGCCTTTTTTAACATTCGGATTTAATCTCAGCAATTTTTTGGCTGAATATACCCCTTTATTAAATTAGCCCAAAATATATTTAAAATTTTAACCTACCCTAACCTATAATAAACTAAATAAATTTTAAGTTAATTTCATACGTAGGGGTGAAAATAGACCAAAAATATAGGGGTAAATTCAACCAAAATAGGGATGAAATTATATAAAAAGTCCTTTTATAATCGTTTGAACGTTAAAATTTCAAATTTTACCAGAATTTTGGGCAAAATTTACCAAATAGATAGGCGGATATCTTAAGTATTTTTCGATTTTTATCAAAAATTGCCAAAAAAATCGTCTACTCTATTATGAAATGTGCATTTAAAAAACCTCAAAATGTAAAATGTATAAGGGTGAATTACATTAGACTTTTTTAGTCGTTTGATTCAATGCTAAATCCTATAGTACTTTCTCTCATAGTCTCATATAGAGTATTATGTAGTTGGGGAAAGTACTATAAAATTTCTGCTCAAACACTTTTTTCATATTGGAGAAAGCCCTATCTCATATCTCGGGTGCAGAAGGCTAGAAATTTCAGAAATTTCAGTCGAGGACCGAAAATCTCGAATAGAAAATGCCTACCAAAGTATCTGTAGGTACTTACTAAAGTATCTACCTATGTATATACACCTAGTACTAGTATCTATGTATGTATATACATATTCCTAATACCTATTAGATAATATCATGGAATTGTAAAAGTACCTACAAGTCTGCCAACCCATCAGGGGTATAGAAGGTACGGGTAGTTAGGCTCGGTTGTGTGGGTGGATAACTACTAAAATCTCCTATATTTCTATATTTCTATACATATTTGGTCGTATTTGGACTCTGAAATTTATTCAATTGCCCATTCTTATATGCTTTATACTTGAGCAAAATAGATAGATGGGTAAGAAAGATAGAGAGAAATTAGGTACTAGTCTGCAGATTTACAAGCCCTTTTTTTGCCTATATAAGAAGTAGTACCTACATACAAGAAATATATATTTTATATTTTCAAATCTCGAGAGCCTTTGTGATCTTGAGAGCTCTATATCCATCTCATTCTTACAAGACTTTCAACTTGAATGAACCATTTTACACAGAAAAATTGCCAAAAATCACTTTTATCACATTTTTTCAAAATTATTTTTTTGGTAAAAAATCATCTTATTCTTGTAGTGTAGAAATGCATTTTTTCTTAGTTAGTCGTATTAGATACCTAGGTATATTGAAATTTAGTCCACAATCCATAATTCACAGTCATAGGGGTAGATGAGAGATAGTTCGGTAATGTTTTTGCCCTAAATTTTTTCTATCTAAATGTAGAGAAAGTCAAGATATTCTCAAACAAATTGGAGGTCAAATGAAACCCAACTGATCCAGAAGAAAACAAAACAGTCAAAAATTTCAAAAAAATTCCTAATTATCTCTATTTTGACCTCTATATTTGACCTCTAAATACAAGAAAGAGAAAGTGGTTAAAAAGTTCATATTGCCCGTTTGTCTAGGTACTGAAAAACTAGATTTTGAAGTCTTTCTTTGATTAAGACATTAAATATTTTCAGGTTATAATGGGCTTTTAGGCCTTTATATGAGTTTTACAATGGTAAAGGCCTGAAAGTCGAATAGATCCTTTTAAAAATTTGTTCAAAAATTAGAATTTTGGGAAAATTTTTGAGAGTTTTGAATCATCATGTCTATTTGCTTTACTTTTTTGTCGATTTTCTATTTGACTAAAATGACCATGAAATCCTTTTGAGAACTTTGAAATTTAACAGCAATATACTTGTAGTAGATAGCTATTTAAGGCCTATAGGCCCCTGCCTGACTTATTTGCTTTCTCACTCTATTTGCAGGCTTTCAGCAAATTTCTCAAATACCCTTTCGGCATTTTCTGTGACTCTCATGGCTTTCTCTCTCTCTCTCGACCAGAATAGAATTTTTCGAACAATAGTTTTTAATGAATTATTTCATACAAGGAGAGAGAGAGAGAGATAAGTCAGATTTGATTGAGATACTTGAAAATTTAATCTCCAAATCATAATCATAATCATTTTCATCATCTATACATTTCAATTGCATTTAATGCAATGAATTAATTGAGATTTTAAAACAATATCTATCAGTACAAAGTACTGTATAACCCAATATCTCTCTTTCTAAATTAAATCACCTTTTAAAAATCTCGGATTTGATGATTCCTCTGTATCTGTAGATGACCCTTTTTAACGATTTTAATCAAAGTGGGTTGCTCTTATTCAAGTCTTTCTAATCACCAATTAGTTAATTTTATTTACAAAACTGAATAACTTTTCAGATTTTACAGAATTTGCTATTTTTTCCAATTTTTAGTTTTTGTAAATTAGATTAGTATTTTGATTTACTTTCTACCTACCTACAACTGCCTACAATACATACATTATCCGCTTTAAACGAGTTTTTATAAAATAATTAAGCTTTAAAGCATTTATAATGTGTAGGTAGGTACAGGCACCTGTATATGTAATAGTAATAAGGTAGAGATTTTCTTAGAATTGAAATTTATCAATAAGTGTAGGGAATTTCGTAAGGAAAAATTTGATCAAAAAAAATCAAAATTCTGTGTAATCTAATTGAAATGTAAATATTTACTTAAGAAATAGGCATGTATAGGTGTATAATATGTAGGTAGATTAGCTTTATAATGATGAAAACAAAAATTGAATTTCTCTAATGAGTTTAACTGATTAGAGTCTGATTAGTCAAAAAATCAAAAAAAAAAATTCTTAAAATTATAAAAGTAAATCCATGTGTATTCTGTATAGGAAAAAATAATGTACTTATTGGTCTAATACTAAGGTACAAATAGTGTTCAATCTAGCCCTTAAACTAGTACTACTAGTTTAAGAAAAAATATCCAAAATATCCATACTTTCTCTGGTAAACTTTTTGGGTAGGATTCGGGAAACCCGAAATTTACTTTAATATTGAAATTCCAGATTTTTTATAAATTGAAATATAGGTTTTGATGATCATCATCAGAGTTTTTGAAGACGGAGAATTCGAATTTCAACACCTTTAAAAACTCCGAGGATCATCAAAACCCGAATTTCAATTTTTTAAAAACCTGGAATTTCAAAATTTAAGAAAATTTCAGGTTTCCCGAATCCTACCCAAAAAGTTTACCTGAGAATGTATAATATCCCTAATCTATCCTTAGCTATCAATTGATGATATACTATTTTGAAAAGTTTAAAAAGTTTAAAATACGTGTGTTCTCTGAGGATGGGTTGTCATTTATCAATAATTGAGTAGACATTAGTAGAACTATTTTAGGCATTTTATAAAACAATAAAAGTAAAAAAGTATCACCTTTAAAGGTTTATTTTGTGGATTTCTGGGGCCTTTCAGGCTCCCACGAGACTTTGCGAGATTTCTTTGATTAATCTCCGCCCACGTTCGCTTCACATCGCTCGTGAAATAAAGTTGGTGATTCACATATCGAGAGATCCCTAACTATCTTTTTATATCCCAACACTTTCACTCTACTCGAACTCGTACGAGTAATAAAATTATACCCAAAATATAATTTTATCATTCTAACCTCTTGCCTATAAGCAAACTGACAATTTTCTCAAAAAATATACAAACATTTCAAAAACATTCATTATACCTATACTATATATGTGGTTTATTAACCTAGATGTTCAAAATTTGACCTTAAAATCAGACTTAATTCTTAGTAAAGTTGAAAAAATTGAAAATTTAAAAAAAAAATCATAAAAGTTCTTTTTGAGAGTGATATTCTTATCTCAATTCTCAATTTGAAATCCCAGTTTTCGACCATTTATTTGATTACAGTCTACAGTACGAAATCTACTTCAAATTCGAGAGAAAACTGAGATTTCAAATTGAAAATTGAGATAAGAATATCACTATCAAACTTAATTTACTAGGACCTTTTAGGCTTTATTATAGATTTTTTTTTCAAAATTTTCAATTTTTTCAACTTTACTAACAATTAAGTCTTAAAGTCTGATTTTAAGGTCAAATTTTGAACATCAATAGGTCACAAGCAGTAAAATTACTAGACAATAGTACTAGACAAAATACAGTATTATACAAATATTGATCAATATTTGTAGCAATTTTTATGTCTCTACTGAACCTAAAAACTGACTCTACAATCAAACATTTTGGTCAAATCCATGAAATTTAGTTGGAATCTCAAAAAATTCTGAAATGTCTTCTTTTGAAGTCAGTTTAGGCTTAGAAACAAAATGATATTTTCGGGTTTTCTGGTTTTAGACCTCATATAATAAAGGTCTAAAATTTCGAAGATATCCTTTCAAAATATTTGAATATGCTTCTAAAATATTTTTTTGAGAGAAATGTGTACCTTTACTTGTTCGAGTATTGTAGGTAGGTAGATATAAACTTATCAATACTTGTGTGAAATTTGTATATTATGCTTATGTCACCCTAAGAGAATAGATATGGGGTAGTAATTTATCCACCTTTGAAGTGAAATGAGAGATTTAATTTCAATTTTAAAATTAATAAATGAATCTACAGGGCTTTTTCCCTATACTATTATCTATGTGTTAAACCATAGACCATATGCATTCAGTACCTACAGTATTCAGTAATAAAGATCAAAAGGAAAGAAACCTAATAGCATTTAAAAGTCATCCATGTAATTTCATAGTAAATGAAATCCTGGATTTGCAGTACATTTTAAGCCAAAGTTAATTATTTTTTGCCGTTTTTTATTTGCAGTTCTCAATTTCTCGTTCGAGTCCGAGCCCAAGTTATGGTGAGTAATAAAATAAATCAATTTTTGATATTAACTAAAATGCAGAAATTTAACTTTGAAATTTTTATGAATTTTTGTAGACCAGGGACGATAGCTCGGGTGGCTGGATTCCTCTTGGTAAATTTTAGCAAATTTGAAATTTTGATTAAAAATTTTACAATTTTTTTGAACTTGTATAGGTGGTGGAGGTTTATCGAATGTTAGTGTAAGAAAAAGAAATCCTACGGACAAAAGCGATTATAGGGAATACTTAATTTATGGAAAAAGAATATCAGACCAATCGGTAAGTTTAAACATCATAATAAGTAAAATGTATACTAGGAATTAATTAACTACTTCTTAAGATTAGTTATTTAGTAATTGTGCGAGCAAAGCGTTGAATGAATAGTATGAATTTCAAATATGAAAGTTAAGAAACCCCAGAATCGCCCTAAATTTTTGTCGAAATGGCAGACCTAATCGTAAGCCCTTTAAGGGTCCTATAAAGAGTAACGATATTCTATATAGAAGCTAAATAGCCTAAGCAGAGGTCAGAGGTCAATTAAAGATTCAAATACGAGTATAATGAGTATAAAATCTCGTCTCAATAGACAAATGAGAGTCATATGAAAAAGCATAAAAATCAGTTGGCTCTCTTGGCACATTGGCTTCAAATGTGATACTAGTTCGATTTCAGTCACAGATCAATCTGCATTTTTATGCTTTTCTTATCAAAAATCGTAAAAGTCAATTCTATTCTATCAAAGTTTTTCAGTGTTTCAGTAGTAAAATCCCATTTAAAAAGCCCTATACATAGTCCTTTATGGCAAGTTTGTTAAAATCGGTCTAGTTAAAGAGCAATCTTCTGGATCAGATGAGCCAAAAAACAGACAAACTTGTAAAGTGTAACCAAAGTTAATTAGTGGTCTCTTCGCTCGCCTACGAAAGATATTTTTGTCTATAAAAATTTCAAACAAAACCAAATTTGAGCTATCTGTATTTTAAATTTATTTTTGACAAAATTGACATAAATTAAAATATTCGGATTCATTCAAAATTATAAAATCAAAACCTTTTGAACCTTTTTACAGATATTTTGAAATATTTTCTAAATTTTTGATGTTTTTTCTTGAAATTTCCCGCAGGTTGTGTTGAATTGTATAATAAAAAAGGACTTTCAGTACAATCGGATCATGCCGACCTTCCACCACTGGTATT
>JAQIXA010003286.1:0-14530 GCA_034699045.1 Nanhermannia cf. coronata Gr-Ori-00579
TTTTGAAAATTATAATTGCATTGGTAAAATATACAAAATATTTTATTAAAAATTCACAAGAAATAAAGTGTATAATTCAGTTTAGGCTAAGAAATACATAAGAAAAGCAATTTAAATAAGAATCTTTGCTAATATGTAATGTAGGTAATATGAAAAAAATGTATTTTTTGAAATTAAATCTTGCTCAGCCAATTAGACATATCTAATCCAAACTCGATCATCCATTTTATATTTGATCTTATTATCGAAATATGGTCATTTAGCTCATCCAAAATAGGCAAAAGTGTCGCCTCATTTGAGGTCACAAAGGTTTCAACCTATATAAAAACTTACAATTATAAAAAAAATTAAATTTTTAAATCACTTGAATACTTTTCCGAGGTCTGCAACATCACTGTAATGATGTGTAAGCTGATTTGTAATCGTTAGAATTGCTGTATAATTTAATCTAAAATATAAAAATATTAACAAAATATACAAAATTATTAAGGTTTAAAATTACGATGAAATCATTTGATCCAAATTTTCTTGAACATGTAGGAATAAAATATCTCGAATTTCAGGATTCGCAATTAGGTGCTGGAGAATTGGATTTTTATCCATGTGCAAAATTTCAGAGTTTTCCACCAAGAGAAGGTCAATTAAACTGTTTGAAAGCAATTAAATTAGATTATTAGAGACATTAATTACTACTAAGATAATATTATGTCATATTTTGAAAAATTTTGTTTGAAATGAAATTCATTTTTGGAAATTTTGAAATACATAGTCAAAATTATGAGAATTTGAACCTTATAAATTGTTCAGTTTTTATGCAAGCTAAAGAATTCCTCCAAATTTCACGCTGAATTGAATCCAGTTTATTTTTTGCATCAAGATATTTTGAAATTGAGAAATCGTAACCTTCTTGCCCATTATTGAATACGATAGAGCAATAAATTGTCGATTGAATGTCCACTGGAACCCTTTAAAATGATAATTGTCACTTGATTATAACATTTACTAGGATTTTAATAGCTGTTCATTAACAATTGATTATTAATTGTGCGAGAAAAGCGTTGAAAATAACACAAATTATGATATTTTCAGGGAAAAAGGTCAAATTTGGGGTCAAACTAATTTCAAATTCGGAGTCTCTGTAATCAATTACCTTTAGAGTAACCTTTTGAGTATATTATTTTCTAAGATTTCAGAATTTGAGAAAAAACTTAATAAAAACATACGGATTTAAGTCAGGGTTGGCGATCCAAAGCTGGTATAATCTAGCTGAATAATCCGAGCAGTAATTTGACCCAAAGGAACAGACCCAATTTAAAAGTTGACCTCGAAGTAGAACAATATTCCCCCCATGTTCTTCAGTTTGTTCAACACCAATTAAATCCAATACAGATTCAATTTTTGGCATTAAATAACCCTAATAAATACAAAAATTTATGCAAAAATATTTAAAAATCTTGGTAGCAAACCTTTAAAGAATCGAAAGAATTTTTCCCTTGAGCGAAATTTGCAAACTTTTGAAAATGTTTAAGGACCGGGGTCCAAACGACAAGTTCGGTTTCTTTGTGTAAAAATTCGGTCAATTCAAGAGCTTTTTCAATTCTTTCATAATCTACAAAGAAATCGATATTTTAAAGGGCTAATTTTGAATTAATTTGTAAAATTACGATTGAATCCAAATGAGAAATAATCATCGATCAATTGACTTCTAGATCCAGGGCTAATTATGGTCAAATTTGAGATCAATTGCTGTTTAATCAGAGTGTGGAAATGAGCATCGTAAAGTACTCGATAATAGTCTAAAAAATAATCATATTTATAATGGTTTTAATTAAGTTTTTCAGGCTTTTTGTTCAAAAGATTTACGTTTGATATCAGGATTTATAATTATCCATTTTGAGGTATCAATTTCATAAATGGTGATTGAAGTATCTTCCGAAAGCCAAAATTTGGGGGTTTGGCCATCTGGTCCAAAATCTGGTTCCGATGAAGCCACAGATATTGGAACAAACCATAAATCATTTTGAACAATTTGATGTCCACTTTGGAAATTGGTAAATTTTTCCTAAAATTTTTTAATTTATGAATGGAAATTTTTACACAAGTCAATGTACTACTTGAGAAATGATAATCCGATTTCCAGATCCTTTACTAATCCTAATTAGAGGAAAACCGGATGTCAACGTCCAAGACTGCATAATTTGAGACACAGTTAGATAGTCTGGTAAAGTACCATCTAAATATGCTTGCTTTGTCAATTCATCGAATAAATCCTCTTGAACTACACTAGCATAAGAACTAAAAAGCAACAATTAATGTTTTAAAATGTTATAAAAAATTTCCATTAGGTACCTTTAATTAAATATATTTTAAAAAGCGCAGTATAAAGATACTCTCCTTATTACGGCTTCACATGGGCCAGGGACACAAAATACAAAAGTCCAAAGGTTTACAAAGTAGCTATCAATAATCAATATATATGGCTTAATTACTACTTCCGTTATAAAGAGAGTTCACTATAGACTATAGTATACTGTATGACTGCATGTACTACGTTACTTTGCTAATAAATAATTGTGTAATCCGGTGAAAAAAGTGCCGTCAGTCAAAAAAGCTCTCATCATTCTAAAAATATCCAAAAAATAAGTACATTGTTATTATTAAGATAGGTAGACGTTAATAACATACGTATATCTGTATTATGTAGAAAAAAGGGTAACTATTAATAGGTATAAGTATACCTAAGTATGATAAATATAAGTATTTTGCAAACTAATTACTAATTACCAAACTAATTACTTTACGAAAAAAATACAAAAAATTTAGCCCTATTATAAGAAAGGTAATAGGACCTAGTACCTGTACTGTATAATAACTTTTAACAAGGATACTATAATAATAATTTAATAAATATCAATGGGTACCTAGTCTATAAGCAGTAGTAGTGCTCAATAGGCACTACATCACAGTAAGTACCATACTACTGATAGTAATAGTAGTAGTAACTCTACACTATACATTCGAATTCTTGTAGGATAAATACGAGTTTTTTCGTGAATTTCTTAAAGTCACAGTGGTTTGATTGGTAAAGCGTGATCTTGAAGATGAAGACCTGGGTTCGATTCCCTGGTGGACCAAACAACTGTGATGAGGGTCGATGATTATCAACATATCTGATTTCTAGCTTCTTAGGTCAGGTTATATAGGGTAATTATATGATTGCACTAATTTAATATGAGACCTTTAATTTTTGTTTTTTTCTAAATTATCTTTTTGCATTTTGCGTACCCTACTTATACACTCTAAGAAATCCGGTGATGATTTTTTACGGTGAAATTATATAGTCAATAGTCCCACCAAAATGGTAATATTTGTTTGTCAAAATTTGGCAGTAATTATCATAATAAATTATCACCGACTGGTTGTAAATTGCTACAAGTCGGTGATAATTTACTACCCTTTGACAAAAAATGATCAGCATTATCGAATGTTAGTTAACAGAAAAAAGCATCTACTCGTTTGTAACTAACTTGTTTTTACCATATTTTATAAAATTGACTTAAATTTTTTTAGATCTTAATCTTAACCTAAATTAAACTAAACTAAAAAAAATTTGGGTTAATATAGTGTTAAATTCAACTAAAAAAGGGATGAAATTAAACTTCTTACAAAAGTCTTACAAAAAAAGATGCAAAATAGATTGGATAGAAAAACTTTGATTAAAAATTTACAATTTTTTTACCTAATTAGAGCAGCACCCTTATCGTAAATCAAAGTTCCATGATAATTCTCATGAACTAGTGGTACAATTCCAGGGTCAGAATCAATTGGCATCACTTTTTGAACTGAATCTGTAATCATTCCATTCCAAGATTTAAATTCTGGGGCAGTAAACTCAACACCGAGATAAGCTACATAGGTAGCAAAACCTAAATATTTTAGACAAAAATTTACAAATTTTGAAATATTTTGTCCATTTTAACTAGCTGTGCCTTGTTTAAATATAAAATACCTTCATTGAGCCAAACTTGGTCCCACCATTTCATGGTGACTAAATTTCCAAACAAATTGTGTGCCAATTCATGTCCAATTATTTGAACAATTCTTTTTCTTTGTAACTCTGTAGTCTTATATTGAAAGTAGAGTAGAGCTGACTCTCTAAATTTTTTAAAAATTTGCAAAATTTTGCAAAATTTTGAAAAATTTCGAAAAATTTGAAAGTACTTGTGTACTGTGTACCTGTAAGTGATTAAACCCCATGATTCCATTGCTGAAGGTGCCAGACCCCAATCAGGAAGTGCAATTGAATCTGATTTAGGTAATGGATTTTCAATTCCAAAAATTTCTTCAAAATATTTCAAAGTTTGAAAAGTTATATTGACTGAATATATCCCAGCTCCATTCTCAATATGATGTGGGGCTCCCCAGATCTAAAATTTTGAAAGTATTCAAATTTTTAATCAAAATTTTTTAAAAATAATATAAATAGGTAGGTACTCTAATAGGTTTAGGATAAATTCCAGGCTCAAGTGCCTCACTTTGATAGTCCGAAATTGCAATTGCAATTAAATAAGTTGACATTATAACTGATGGGGAATAATGATCCCAAGTCCAGCCTTCTAAACCTTCACTAGAATTTATGTAAATTAAAATATTTCAGCTCTGAAAAACTAGATACGTTTCAATTGTACAAAAGTGTGAAATTTACACTCAAATCTCGCATTTTATTAGAACTAAATTAGAGAAAATAAAAAATTACATCGGTTCAGTATCCCTAATGTCCATGTTACAAAGTGTATTGTGAAGTTCATCATGACCCAAACTTATTTCAAAAACAGATTTGAATTCAGGTTCATCAAAGCCTGCAAAAATTTATTGTAAAAATTTTGCTAAAATTTCAAAATTTATAGAATATAATACATGGGAAAACACGCCTAGCCCCAAGTGATTGGAATTGTGTAGCCGCAAGCCATTTAATCTGACCCGATCCTGGATCTGTATAATAAGTTCTATAAAGTCCATCCAATCCATCGATTATCGAAGTGGTAAATTTAAAATAAATTGAATAATTTTTTGACTTGTCCAAAAATCCATTTAATTCAACCATGTATGATTCAGAATCACCAAAATTTTGACTTTTTATGGGAAAAATTTGACCATTGTCCTCCAAGGATTTGACCTTAAAATTACAGTTTTTTAACTTTTCGATATTGACCTTTCTGTAGCTCTGGACCCTTAATATGTGACTTTTCTTATGATTAGTGCAAAAGATACCTTATTATCAAAAGAGGATTTATATAAGAACTGGAAATCTTGTTTTGTCAATTCACAAGGTTCTCAAAATCCCACGATTTTCTGTCCAAATTTTCCATAAAAAATAGCATTGCGTAATTTGGGATCCTCTGCTCAACATTTTGTATTTTCAAAATCCGAAATGCTATTTTTTATGGGATTTTGGGACAAAACCCACGGAATGCCATTATTTTCTTAAATATTTGATTATTTTCTTTAAATTCTTAAATTTCTGGCTCTGTTATACTATGCACTTTCTTTATAATGAGATATACGAGTAGATACATATACCTACTTAGATATAATATCATTTTTTGAATCTGAGTATGAGATACATATTTGCAAAAAAAGTTTTCATTTCTTACCAGGTAAATTGATATTTCGGACCAAACAAAACTACTCGATCCCATTATATTAAATCAAAATAAACATTTTTCTCCAAAATTTTTTATGGCAATGCCAATAGCTATCTAAAAGACCTAAAAGGTCAAATGAAATGTTATTCTCTAAGCTTATAAACATTGTAAAAACCTTTACTTTTTAGTATAGATTTAGTTATGGTATTTCTAATACATTACAAACATTGGGAATAGCATTTCATTTGACCTTTTAGGTGAGTGTAGATATCCGCATTGCCCAAAAATTTTTTCGAAAAATGTTGAATTTGCTCTCAACTTTACATTTAATATACCATAGGATCGAGCAGTTTTGGTCCGAGATTTCAATTTACCTGGTATGTCACATTATGTGACTCACATACGAGTATATAGGACCAGAGGGCTACAGGAAGGTTTGTTCCATTGACTTGATAGAAATACTATAATTTTACTTGTGTCTCATGTGGGTAAATCTCATTTCTTGAATTAAAATGCAAAATAATCGAATTTGTTGATTCCAAACATTCGAATAAAATTGTCACTTCACCAGGTGCTGTAAAATTATCCAAATTTGGAATTAATTTCAATCTATAATGATATGGTCGATGTGATTTTGGAATTCGAAATTTTGTCTCAAATTTTGAACTTTTTGAACTTTTGTCCAAATCAAAGTGAACATTCTCATCTTCAAATTTGAGTAAAGGTTGAAAACATTCAGAAAATTTTATCCCAAATATCAAAAAACTTAAAAAAATGACCAAATTTCTCATTTTTTGTAAATTATAACTTTTTTAAAATTAAATATACAAATACATTTATAACCATTTAAAAATATAAATATTTTTCTGTGTCAAGTGTTATTTAATCAGTTTATTTCATTAAAATAGCAGTTATTGTCTTATTTTAAGATATCTAAATAAATCATTATCAATTTCTGATAAATTCTAATATCTAAAGCTAATATTAACACTTATTCAAGTTATTATAATTTTAATATAAACACATTTAGATAGTGATTGTAAAAAGTTTCATATAAGAGATTCATTTAGACATAAACCTTTAGGGTATTGGTATTACAATGTTATTCAAAATTCGTGCCAAATATATATTACTGTACAGGGTAGTTCAAAGCTATAGTGTTTATATGTGAATAAGTTAAAAAGTAACATGTTTATTTAGTAACGGTTAAAACAAGCTGAACAAATTAGATTTTGATAAAATTTTGAGATTTCTAAGTGAATTTTGAGATATTTAAAAAATTAGTGTAAAAAATTAAAATTTTTTGACTTTTTGGCTCAAGTAAAGTTATGAATTTCGTTTTTCTTTTTACATTTTTTAGCAGAATTCAAAACGTAACTTTCATTTTTTGAACTAATTTTTAAATATTTTAAAATTCTGTTTAGAATTCTCATATTTTTATCATGATCTAATTTGTTTATCTACTTTCAGGTACCCTACTTATCCTTAGTTTTTACCGTTACTAAATAAACATGTTACTTTTTAACTTATTCACATATAAACACCGGGTCTATAGCTCTGGACCACCCTGTGTAAAGCATATTATATGAAACAAGTATTTATGATTTGAATAAATTAAGTTCCCCTTCGACTATTTGCTGAACCCCTTGGGGGGACGGACAAATGTTGCGGGCTTTTTGAAATCCTGACTTGCTTCTTTCCAGTTGGGCTTTTATTTCGAAGACTTGCTACTGAAACAGAGCTCATCGATTCTTGGTCATCATCTTGGTCATCTTTTTGGTCACCGACACCTGGTTTTCTAGGTTTAATACCCTTGTATTTCATATAACTGACCTGCAAATGTATGATAATTAATTTTTAGTCCAAAATTAAATAAACAAAACTTACAAATTGTTCAGGAATTTCAGCCAAAACTTTTATAAAAAATTAAAAATTTAGTGTTTATTTTATTTCAAAATGACTCAAGTGTACCTTCCTTAGCCAGCTTCTTCATGGCTAATTTCCTCACAGCATCATCTTTGTAGGGTTTGAGATTTTTTTTGTCCCTTTGCTCCTGCTCTTCAGCCTCTTTTTCTTTCTTTTTTTTCTCCCTTCTGATCTTCTTTTGCTTTTTTGTCTCATCATCATCACCATCGACATCTTCGTCAGAATCTTCAATCTCTTTTTGCATCTTGAGGATGTCATAGATCAGGTCTGGCGAACCCAATCGTAGTTTACCCCGAACGGTTTTTGCGGTTGATTCTTGAAACCTTAAATTAAAAAATGGCAAAACAAAACTAAAAATACGATTTCTGTATATCTTCTAGATCATTCTAAAATCTTAATTTTGGATTTTGGGCAGTTAATGACGCCATTTCCATATATATTATCAAGGTATAAGACTCTACAGTAAGTACCCATGACTAACCAGAATTGAAATCGCGAATCAAAACTACTCGATCCCATTATATTAAATGTAAATTTGAGATCAAAATCAATATTTTTTCCGCAAAACTGCATTTCATGTGACCTTTTAGGCCAGTGACTATCCGCATTTTCCCGGAAAAAATATTGATTTTGATCTCAACTTTACATTTAATATAATGGGATCGAGTAGTTTTGGTCCGCGATTTCAATTTACCTGGTAAGGTCAAATTTATATGTTAATTTACCATGTTAGAGTATCTCGAAAGGCTACAAATTGAACAATGTCCCTTTGGGCCTGTTTCCCCTTAAAAGAGAGCCGAACAGAATCACCATCTAATTGCTCCATTTTCGAAAAATCCTCTTCTCCAACCCCAAGTACAATTATTGACTAATCAAGTCAATTAAATGTCACAGTTTATGCACTTTCTTGTCAATATTTGAATAAATTAAAATTAAAATGGTAATATTTACCAAGGGCAGGTGACTAGCTGCTATAATGGCTTCTTTAGTCCGTTCCATATCATTTATACACCTTCAAATCAAACAAATAAAATTAAAAAATTATTATTTTGCTTATGAACTTTGATAATATTGAACTAATTAGTTCAGTTAAATTTTGAGCTAAAATTAGTTAATAATAAGGTCTTAAATTTTCAAAATTTTGAAAATTTTGAAATGGAAACATTATTTACAAAATCCAAATTTATTTCAAAATCTGAATATTTTTCAAAACCTCCACCAAATATCATTGGGGAAATTGAAAATTTCAATTATTTGATTAGAAAACTTTCTCAAATTTTTGGCTTATATCCTTACAATATAAATGTACATGGTGAACTGTCATTTAGTAGAAAAAGTTGGCCATTTGTATCCTACATTGTATTTCAATTGATATGCATAGGATTTATACCAGTTATTATATTTTTTACAAAAAATTTACAAGATTATAATCAAACCCAAAATCGTGCTGAATTTATCACATTATCTGTGGTATTTTTAGAGAATATTTTCCTACTATTATATAGATATAAAAATTTGTCAAAAAGATGTCAATATTTTGAATACTGGTCAAAATTTCAAAATCTTCTTGTCGAAATCTCTACTCTAGATCACCAGGAATTTTTGACAAAATTACAAATGCAAAAATTGGGTACGAAAAATCTGATTTGTACCATTTTTATCACATTTTTTGTGATTTTTTGCGGAAAAATTTATTCAGTCACGGTCTTTGCACAAACTCCAGATCGAATTACAGTTCATCTTTTTCTAGTAGTGATTTCAAGTTTTGGAATTATATCAAATTGTATTTTTGCTCTATTTTTGACACAATTAATTCGATTAAAAACCCTTGGATTTACAATACTATGTCACTATAAATATAAGAAAGGTCAATTAGTGTCAAAAAATGATCCAAATCTTAATTATATATATTTAGAGTCACTTTTTATAAGGTTAAAAAAGTTGGCAGTGTTTTTCAACCAGGAAGTTTTTTACATTCAAATATTTTTTCTTGTGACAAATTTAGGCTTAATTTTTATGGTTCATACTTTTTTCTTTATTGAACATTTCGGATTGAAATTCAGCCAAATTTTGTCATCAATTTCATTCATTTCAAATTCTCTTTATTCGATTTTGGGACTTTTTGTAATTTGTGAAGCAGCTGGTAAAATTACGTTGAAATCACAAGAATTTTTTGAATTTGTAAGTTATTAAATACAAATAAAATACTTACAGTACTCGTATAATAATAGTTATACAGTGTTATCCCAAAGCCCAGATAATACAGATACAGATATATTACGGATATGTTATCTTGATATGTAAAACTTCAAAACTGCATGTTATTAAATCTCATAAGAAATTTGAGATTAAAGATTTCGATTGAATTTCTCATATTCAAAGTTCCAAAGATCATCGAAATAAATACAAGTTTTTCAAGTTTTTTGATTTCGAATCAATTTTGGTTTCAAAAATACAAAAATCTTTCATACTTTCAAATGCATGACTATCCAATAATGTAAAATTATTTCAAAATCTAAAAACTAGTTGAAGTATTCTAGTGAAGGGTCTCAGGTTGGAGTCTTTTAAGGGTATTTGAGGCTAAATTCTAATGAGATTTAATAATTATATATTTTTCAAGTTTGAGAGTTTGGCAGTTTTGAAGCTTTGACACCATATTAAGATATCAAAAATCTATGAACTTTGAATTTCACTGTACAATGATCTATAGAGAATAATTTGCCTGGGATATTTTATATTTTTTATTGACTTTTAAGGGTGTTTTCCAGTCAAATAATCGCCTTCGAAAAGTTGAAATCACTGGTGCGGATTTTTTTATTTTGAATCTTCGACTTTTAACAAGCGTACGACATAAAATTCTAAATTTTTTAAAACTGATTTTTACATAACAAGTATTTTTTAGGTTACGGGGACCGTTGCAACTTACTTAATTATTTTAATTCAATTTCAATATTCAAAATAGACTTGATTATCTTATGTAATTATCATGTATGTACCTATAATATACATATGTAATAAGTTTAAGTTAAATTACCCATCTGTAATAATAAGTAGAATAAAATATTCTTCTCCAGTACTTTTGTCCTTCTCCTTCTCCTTGTCAGCTTGCTTGGCCAGGTTGGCCACATAATTGATAACATTTGAAAAATAAGTTGGACCGAAGAAATCAACTCGTGGAACACAATTTCTTACAAAATTTTAAAATATAAGTATTCATAAGATATCTTATTATTATATATTTTTTTTAAAATTATAATTACTTGTACGCTTCAAGTACACCTGGAACACCGTAGCAAAATCCTGAATCACTTAATGTGGCATAAAAACAATGAGAAATGTGTCCATAAGGCGGTATATGGCAGCCAAATCTATCAAAAAAATCAAAATTAATAGTAACTGGTAGGGATATATGAATTTATAATATCAAATTTTGAATTTTTTTTTAAAAAAGCATCCATAATTAAGTTATTTTTGTCAGGAAACTTGATTTTAGTAAATAAAAGGCATTCTAGGTATAATTCGGGCAAGTTTTTGAATTTGGACATGACGTTTTAGTATGAATCAGGAGCAATTTTGATCTAAATTTATTATATAATTATAAATATAAATACAAATAATTAGCCAAGATATTGTGAAATAAAAATATTTAAGATATCCTCACAGATCAAAAGCACAACTGATTCATTCAAAATTTCAAAAATGTTTCCTAACTATGCCTAGTCGACAAAATGATTAAAATGGCAAATGGAAAATTTTTATATTTTTATATATATAAAAATATAGGATTATAATATACGCAAATTTTTACTGAGTATCTTATTTAAATTACCCAAAAACTGGAAATAATTTGTCAGAATCATAATCCTGTAAAACTGATCCAACCGCTACAATCCCTTGCTCATATGGATTTAATTTCCCTTTCGAAATGTAATGTAATGAGGTTGGATCGTCAGGCAAACCATTTGAGGCTATTTTAATCAAGTAATTAATTATTAATTACACATTTTATTATAATAATTCATGTCAAAGGGCTTACAAGTAAAGTCAATGGCAATACAACAATGGATTTGAACGCCACCCTGGATATAATCAATGAAGGTACTGAACGGAGAGACCTTAATATTTTAAAAAAACTTGGTTTAAATTAACTTAAAATTAAATAATTAATTAAAAGTAAATTAGAAATAACCTTACAAAGCAGAACGAGCATTGACATGGTCCCCGAAGAATGTTCCCCGATAAGTGGGATGCCGACCGAACCGATTTTCATATTCATTTCGGCAAGACCTAAAATTTTTCAAAAGAATGGTGCCGGGTTTGAGATATTTTTTAGGTCAAACTAGGAACTAAATAAGGCTTGTCCTATTTTGTATTTGTAGCCCTTGAAAAAGCACTTCGAATGATATATGTAAAAGTCTCCAAAGAACTTGCCCTTAGGTCAAAATTTACCAAAAACCATGAAATTTTGAGAAATTTCAATATATTTATTCTATGATTTTTGATGAATTTTGACTTAAGGCTTAAGGGCAAGGTCTTTGACACATTATATCATTCGAAAAACCTTTTAAAGGGCTAATTACAAAATAAAACAAGTCTTATTTAGTTCCATATTTTGACCTAAAAAATGTCCAAACCCAGCACCTTCCTTTGCAAAATTTTGTAATTTTCAATTTTTTAAAAAGCTTACAAGTTTGACAGTAGGCTAATCTTTTATCCTCGTCAACCCCCCAAGATTTTTGGAAAAATTCAATTTTTAAAGGCACTTTTTGGTCACCATTACATAAGCGCCTAAAAAATAAAATATCATTTTAGAATTTTTTTCTCAATTAATAAATCGATAAATCGATACTTACAAAAAAAAAATTGTAAATTTTACCTAAGCCGCATTGTAAATGGATCCCAATGAGGGTTTCTACCTCGGGCAACATCTAAAAGTGTTACATTGTAAATTATAAAATTTGACAATTTTTTCTAATTTTTTTGAATTACCAGATACATGAACGGGTATAAAAGTATTAGGTCTTTTTCCCCTTCTACTAATGACAAAATAAATTCGTGGTTTCACACAGCAGAAACTATTGTGACCCAAATTTTGACCACCAAGTTGGATGGTCACTTCCTCCTTCAAACATGCCAATTCTTCGGCAATCAGGCAAATCGTCCCAATCGGTTTTTCTTGTGAAAGGTCAAAAAGTGAGCCCATTCGAGATAAGGAGAATGAGAAAGATTTTTTGGACGTTTCACCATCTTTTGAGTCATTTAGGTGATGGTTCCGACTGTTCTTGAACAGTTTATGGTCCACTGATTTACTTTTAGACCATGGAACACCAGCACTTGGTGATCCAGGTGTTGGTGATGGTGATGGACTTTTGTTTTCATTTATCGAGTTTTTTCGAGACCATCGACAAGACCAGGATGAGGATCTTCTAGAGGCTAATTTTTTTTCTCGAGCTATTTGGACGTGAACAGGAAATCCTTGCCTTAATGGACGATTATACTATAATAACCATCAAAAAAACAGATTTTAAACTTGATTATTGTCTAATTTAACAAAACAAGTAGCATACCCTCAGACAAGTATCTACCTACTGTATTAGGTACTTAAAAAGATAATTGGATTCTTTTTGATTATAAGCTATCTACAGTAGGGTACCCTAATATATGAATAAGTTCACTAAACATTCAAGATTTTACCTACAGGTTTTGACAATTTTCAATATTAATAGACCATAAATCTCAAAACCATAATAGGTTGAGGAAAAATGTTGGACTCATCCTCAGATTCAGAATATAATTTGAGATTAGCAACTTTTTTTTTTTACTAATTTTTCAGGTCAAAGGTCAAAATTTTCAACAAGATAAGTGCATTATGGATGTAGAATGTAGCTGTAATTTAATTACTAATAGTTTCATATCTTTCAGGATTTTTTTCAAAACCTTGGTCAAACTAAAATGAATGTTCAATTCAAATGCCAACTTTTATCTATTCACGATTCTGGCTCTTGTTAGCCGCAGCTACTAATGCTGCATTCACTATCTATTTGTACAAGAAAATAGAGATAAATACAAGTAAGAAGGCGATAAAAAATGAGCTTATTATGGGATTTAAATGTAGTATTTATCTATAAATGTTATACTTTTTTTTAAATTTTACCTTTTAAATTCAATAATTTTATTTAGATTTATCCGATTGTGTTGCAATTGGCAAAATCTTATACAAGGATATTAGAAAAGGAGAGAATTTTTGTAAAGATGTAAAATAAAATACCTACGAGTTTTTACCGACTCCTATAATTAAATAGAATTAAAGTTTCTAAATATTATTTATATATCGTCTAATATCTATCTTTACCTATAGATAAATCTATTTGAACATTTTTTAATGAAATAAACGAAAGCCACCTGTTCAGTTAAACTGTTCAGCTCAAATTTTAAAGTTAGAATGAGCTTCAAACCTCAATTTTTCCGTCTTTTATACCCAAAAATTATCTCTAATTTGCTTATCACTAATTAAACTTGACTGATATTTTATGGGCACATTTCCTTATCTAAAATTTCTTATCATTGAACTATTCAAATACATATTCATATAAATGATAGACATAAAATAAAACCCAAAATAAAATTTTGTGATTTGTCTTAAATGGACTCAAAAAAAATCGAAATTATTTTCTAATAATGAGGTATTATAACCTATAGTACTCTTAAAAAATCTAAAATAGGAAAAAGTATACTAAAAATTACAATCCTTGAACCTTAAGGTCATTATTTTAAAGCCTAAAAATTCTCAAAATTTACATTTCCAAAATTCTCAAAATTTCTTTGAAACATGAGCCATCTTTTTTTGAAGTCTCAAAATCTTAATTTATTGTTTATTGTTTATTGTTTATTCAATTGTTTCAATAATCATTATTACAAATACTCCTAAACCCCAATATAATGGGCCTTAATTAGGTGGT
>JAQIXA010003287.1:0-14527 GCA_034699045.1 Nanhermannia cf. coronata Gr-Ori-00579
AGGTCACAATCGACCAAAATTTGATTTTTTATTTACGTTTAAACCACGGATAGCAAGTTTGCGAAGCAAACTTGTTTTTAAGAACTTTTTTTTCCGAATCTTTAGATCATGTACTTATGTATTTAAGTAGGTAGGTGTATATTTTGTCAATTTTTCCAATTATACCTTATGAAATAGTATTAATACCCATATGAACGACGAGTATCAACTTAAATATACCTAATGTATATTTATATGTATATTTTATTTATGAACCTAAGTATATACCAAAATTATATTAGGATACTACCTAATCAGATAATTTGCTAGTCGGTATTTTAGATGTATAAAGTATTCTTTACATTTAGTTTACATTTTTAAAAATCTCGATAATAGACAATCAGAATAATTTAAATTCAACTAAAAATTTCAAAATTATTTTAGAAATGAACGCCTTTACTATACTAATAGTACTTGGTGCTATTTTATACTATCTTTTTATAAAGATTAATAAAAATAAGGATAAGAAATCACCACCAGGTAAGTGAATGGACAATAATTAAACGAAATATTTACATTTTTTTCCAAATTAAAGGTCCGATTGGATTCCCAATAATTGGGAATATTTTATCGTTGGGAGGTAATCAGACAAAGGCTTTTTGCAAACTAGCCGACAAATATGGGGACATTTTCAAGTTTAAATTGGGTCCATTGAAGTAATTTCCTATTATAATATACCCTTATGGCTTTGAAATTTTTGATAAAAATTTTGTAAAATTTTGATTTTTAACAGTACAATTGTGATAAATGACCCGAAAATGATCAGACAAGCTTTTAATGAGATTGAATTCTCTGGCCGACCAGATTTGAAGGTTTTTAATGACTTTTCTGGTGGAAAGGTTGGTAAGTATTTATTTAAAATTTTGGATATTTTTTGCAAAAAATTTCGAAAAATTTGGACTTTGGACAACTTTATAGGGAATGTAGAAAATGACAATGATAAAAATTGGTCTTTAAAATCGGAAAAATGCCAAAAAATCTGATTCAATCAGATTTATATTAATTTTGAAAATATGTCAATTTGAAAGGTTTTAAAAAGTCAAAATAATTATTTAGCAAATTACAGCAAATATTCTCTAACCAAACTTATAAACCTAACTAATATTCCTAATTTAAGGCATTTGTAGACGATTTGTAAGACTTTGTAAGCCAAGCCTATCTAACCTACCCTACCCAACCCTAACCTAACCTAACTGAAATCATACTATCCCACACTAAATGACATTCCACAAAAAAACCGGGTCAAAAGCTAATACCCTATATAGATCCGCCAGGAACTCACCCCGCCAGGAATCCGCGCATTACCCAATATTTTGCAGAAAATTTTGAAAATTTTGAATATTTTTAAAAAAAGGTATAATATCCAGTGATGGGAAGCATTGGGAAGAGCAACGTCGATTCACTTTAAGACATTTACGAGATTTTGGATTTGGAAAAAATTATATGGAAGATTTGATCATGGAGGAAGTTCGTGATGTCATCACTTGGTTCAAGAGGTAGATTTTCCAAAAAATTTCAAAATTTTTGAAATTTTTGAAATAATTTTAATACTTTTTGTATATTATTTAGAGAAGAGGGGAAGAGTATTTCAGTGAATAGTAAATTGGGGTTGGCAGTTTTGAACTCACTTTGGATGATTGTGACCGGGATCAGATATAGTCATGATGACCCGAAGCTCAGTTATTTCCAGAAAGTTGGAAATGAGTTAGTAATTTTATTTTTTTTGAATTTTAGTCAGGGTTGTACAAGACCCGATTTTCCAAATTATTTATAATATCGAATGCCTTTGCATATGAGTATAAAGGCCTTATAAAAACCCATTAAATAAGATATCATTTGATTTTTGATTTTTGATCTACAGAGCATTTAGAGAAATATCAAGGAACCCATTCGCGTTTTTCATGGAATGGACATTGGGTTGATTTTAAAAAATTTTGAAAATTTTGAAAATTTATCATAATTTTGATGTATATGCACAAACTTCCAGATGTGTTTCCAGTCCTGACTGGTTGGGAAAAAATCAAAAAGATTACTGATGAGATGACTAGTTTCTTCCGAGAGACTGTCGAAGATCATAAAAAAACATACTCAAAGGATCAACCATCGAGAGATTTTGTTGATGCTTATTTCAATGAAATGGGCAAAACAACTGATCCTCAATCGAGTTTTTACAAGGAAACTGGGGGTAAATTTAATTTTTAAATATGTCTATTTTACTTTATAAAGTAATTTTTGGATGTACATATCAATAAAATTGTAAACCTTTCAAATTTTCAATGTAGAAAAAGCTTTGAAGGCAGTTATTGGAGATTTATTTGGAGCTGGAAGCGAAACCACATCGAATACTTTAACATGGTCTATTTTATATCTCTTAACTCACCCTGAAGCCCAGGCAAAATTACACAAAGAGATTGATACAGTTATTGGAAAAAATAGATTGCCAACACTGGCTGATAAAGCAAAGTAAGTATAAAGGCAGGGTTGTCAAAATATTTCGTATAGAGTAGGTAATGTTTGAAATTTTTTAAATTTTTTCAGTATGCCATACACTGAAGCTATAATGAATGAGACCCTTAGAAAAAGTTCATTGACCCCTCAAGGTGTATTTCACACAGCCATGAAGGACACGACCTTCAATGGTTACCATATTCCAAAAGACACTGTAATTATGGCCAATCAATATTACGTACATCATAACCCAAAACTTTGGAATGATCCAGAAAAGTTCAAACCTGAAAGGTTTCTCTCACCTGATGGAAAAACCTTCAAGAAAAGCGAAAACCTCATCCCTTTTTCGGTTTTTACAATTTCTAATCTCAAAATTATGGATTTTTTTACAGCATTTTTTTGATAAATAGGTCGGGAAAAGGCAATGCTTAGGAGAGAACTTAGCCCGGGTATTTTTAAAATTTACAAAATTTAAGCTACTTTATAAACTGATGTTTTGCAAATTTCAGGATGAATTTTTCCTTTTTATGACTACAATATTTCAACGATTTAACATTGAAAAAGATCCAAGTTTGCCTGATCCAAGTTTGGAACCTGAATATGGATTTATACTCAGCTCGCAACCATTCTCTTGTATTATGAAAGATAGGCTTTAAATTTAAAATTTTTAAGCTATAACCAAACTATTATTTTAAGTATTCTTAAATCTTAATCAATAATTTGTCAAAATTTCAATTCTTTAATAAAAATAAATTCCATTTGAATCATATAAAATATAGAGATTAGGTTATTCTAATGCTTTTTTTGCGTTTATTAGGAATTTTTTTAGTATAGAAATAGAAACACGACTCCAATCAAAAGTATCTGCAAACATCGATATGATGAGATAATTTTTGAACTTCCAGAGGTTGTTGTATCTGTAAAATCAGTAAATAAAAGCCAGTTTTTCAAAAAAAAATTGATTTTTTTTAAATTACTTTCACCAGGGTTGGATGTTGTTGTTGAAGCTAATTGAAAATATTGCAAGATTTTAGCATACATATTTTAGTTTAGAAGTTCTATAAAATATTTAGTTTTGTGAATTTTTCGAATAGGATAGATACATACAATTTCCTGAGGTTGTCGTTGAAGTATCTGGATCAGGATTAGCGGATATTGTTGCTAAAAATTGTATTTTGTAAAATTTTAATTTTAATTTTATTTTTGCAAAATTATTTATGTACAATCTTCTAGTCTATTTGTTGATGCAGTAGATGCTAAAAAAACACATTTTAAGCAATTTTTTTTGGTAATTTTGAATAAAAATTGTCAATTTTCGATTACTTTCGCCAGGGTCGGATGTTGTTGTTGGAGCTAATCGAATATTACAAGATTATATACAGATATTTTAGTTAACAAGTTCTATAAAAAATTTAGTCTTGTGAATTTTTGGAATAGATACATACAATTTCCTGATGTTGTTGAAGTATCAGGATTAGCAGATATTGTTGCTAAAAATGATAGATACTCGTATTTTGGGAAATTTAAAATTATATTTGTAGAATTAGAATTATTCATGTACAATCTTCCGGTCCAGTTGTTGATACAGTAGATGCTAAAAACACATTTTGTTCAAACTTTTTTTTAGTAATATTACTAAAATTTCAATATTTTGAAAAAAAATTTTCTATCTCTTACGTTGAGGTTCATTTGAGCAGATACTTGGAGGAATTTGAGTTAATCCATCATTTCTCAAATTGAGAAGCTTTTTTTCTCGTTTAATATGATAATTGATTTCATCAGCGGCTCCAAGTGCCACCAAAATATTCATTGAATCTTATCAAAATAAAAAGAATTCATTTTCTAAAGTTTATGTATTAGATCGGTTAATTTGGAAAATATTAATTTTCAAAAAGTCTCAAAATAGTAATTAAAAAAACTACCTGGATATTGAGATCATTAAGGGTGTCACCAGTCACAAATTTCCTTTTGATAGAAAAATGTGTCCATCCGTTCCTTTCACAACCTTCGATTACTTCCCAATTTTCTTCAACATCATTCCTGGGGGTACCTTGTTCTCGAAATGCAAACAAATCCTGAAAGAAATCAAAAGTACCTATACTAGTCAAATTTTTTGAAACTAAATCTTCTAAAAATTGAGATCCTTTATATATTTTTATACATCTATCATGTTTAGAAGTGTCATTATCACATCATTACCTTAAAAACAATTTGATCACCTGAAACCCATCCTAAAAATATATCAGTTTGAAGCATTTGCGGACTTGCAGGTTCTTGAACACCTACAGCAATATATCCAAGTGTATTTCCATCGATGAAAAAATAAATCTCTGAATTTTGACTATCATAGAACCAGTCAACTTTAAAATCTCCACCGATAAATTCCTCTGATCTTAATTGGCCAGTAAGGGTAAACAGAAGTAAGGAAATAATTTGGAAATTGAACACTTTGTATGTATGCATTTTGAAAGCAAAAAAATCCGAAAAAATCCAAAATTATCCTATATCCTATAGATAGAATAATACAAGCTGTCCGTATCCCGTATCGTATTCTAATTCTAGCCGTATTTTGAGTTACGATAGCCAAGTGTTGACCTGACCTAACTAATACTAGATAATACGAGTAGTAGGAAAATTTTATATTTACCTAGTTTATACTATTTGGTAGGTACTATAGAGTATATACCCACTTATTATCTTTAGAATAAGAGTAGGTAGTATACTTACTATTAAATCTATAGAATACCAAATCAAGGTTTCAATATCTCGAAAAAATATCTAAAATCTACATTCCTTTGCATTTGTTACCTAATAATAATAATCAAAAAGTGATAGGTTAAAATGAGACAAATTTCAAAATGCTTAAATATTTTCTATTGGCCTATCGAGTATTGAAGTATTTAATCGAGTATAAAAATAGGTAATTGATAAAAGAACCTACTTACCTATAATGTTACCCTACATAACTATTGTCTACATTCTACATTCTACTACTGATTATAAATTATAATTACGCTGATAAGTTTTTGTATTATTGTGATAAGTATCTCCCTACTCTTCAAACCTTTTTAAATTCTAAAATTAATTACTAACTAAATCACTATTAAATCACTTAAGTCACAATTCTTAAACAATTATATAAACCTACTGATTATATCAATATCAATCAATTTACACTATATTATTTCTAGTCTCGAACTCTAGTAATCACAAGTAGAGTACCCTACTTTCTACTGCAGAATCCTAAATACATCCTAAATCCTCTTTGGCTTGATTTATTCAGTTCAATCTCATATACATAGGGTACTAGATATAACTTCCAGTAAAAAAATTAATATTTCTCTAAATTAAATTGTGCATAGTATTCTGTATTATGTATGAAATGTATCTGTTATGTTTAATTTGTAAATATAGATAGAAAAATATAGCAAGTATTATTATTATTATTATTATTTGGGCTAAAACTGGTATAAGGATATTGCAATTTTATTATTCTGTTGTAAGTTGAGCGGTTCCGCTGTATACTTTTCTTTTCTTTTTATGAATCAATTTTTGAGAATTATCAAATTGTGAATGATCATCTCGTAAATGCGTTTTCAATCTTGTTCCAAATGCAAATTTTTTGCCACAACCTGTATTAGAAATGATAAAAAATACTAATAAATTTTTGAACCTTTAAATAGGTACCTTTTTACAAGGATATAAATTTATAAACGACTTTGTCTACATTTTAATAAAACAATTTAAACCGCAAGTTTATTTAAGTATAGTACCTGGAACTGGACATTCAAACTGCTTTTCTTGATGGACCTTCATAAATATTTTCAAGTAGATGATTTAAAACGTTAAAATTAAGGCAAATAACTTTAATTTAATTATTTTAACATTATGTTATGAATGATTAACTTACCGATTGCATATGAAGCTTAAGATATGCAGCACTTTTAATAAATTTAGAACAAATTGTGCACGTCAACTCTTCGGCATTCGTATGCGAGAGAAAATGATCCTAAATATTAAAATAATAATAATGTAAGCTTACACAGTAAAAATTGAAAATAATATTTCTTACATTCAAAGCATGCTTGTAGGCATATGACTTGTTACAGTCTGGAAAGTCGCATTTAAAGGCTTTTTCAAATAAACCATTTGCAATAGCATACTCCTGATGATCAATTCTTAAATGGATATTAATTTCTTTCCTCGATTTTGCACTAGCTGAGCATGCTTCATCAGCCGGGCAGTAGAATGAATAGCTTAAATCGTTTAGGTCGTGATGATAGCATTCTAAATGATTCTTGAGATTTGTTTGAAGCATTTCCGTATCACATTCGGCCACTGGACATTTTCTAAATAAATAAAAACAAAAATAAATGATTAAAACTTTTAGATAGAATATCTAATGTTTCTAATATATCTTTTGGCCTCAAATAAGCAAGAAGTTCACGTAAGGTAAGTAACTTACACAATTGTTGGTGGAGGTTTCGAATTAGACTTGTTAATAGGTTTTTTAGCTGGTTTTCTCTTTATATTTGGGCCATCTAAAATAATATCCGAGACAAAAATAAAAAAATTAATTTGGAAAAGCCGATGTTAAATAAAATTCCAAACCATTATTTATATTCTAGTTTATACCTGCATGATATGACCGTCTAAAGTGATCGACCATTTGCGCTTTCGTGTAAAACATTTTATTGCAAAGCTTTAAAATATGAAAAAATTCGATTGTAGAAAAATATTGAACTTTGAAATAAATTTTAGATTTAGGATTAGTAGGGTACATTATACCTGAGATTCACATTCATGCGTTGGAGGTCCAGAAAAAATTTGTTTCTCTTTCTCTTTCCTTTTAGCTTTGGGTTTTCCTTCATGTACATAATCAATATGCCTTTTTAATTTGTAATCTCTATAAATAATATTTTAGAAAATTTAGATACATTATCATACAAATTACGTTAAATATCATAAAAATATTGATTAATCACTTGATAAGTTTTCCACACAAATGACAAGATATTTTTTCGCTTGCATGCACCTACAAAGAAATAAATAAAATATTAATTATCAAGAAAATATTATATGGAAATAGATTTACTCGTACCTTCATATGTAAATTGTAGTTGTGCATAGTACCAAAATTCTAAAAAAATAGTCTTAATTAAATTATGCATTATATCGATAGAATAATTTTACAATGAAAAACTACTAACTGAGCTTAATCATCTTAATTTCCTTTAATTTATTTTTAAAACGAGCAACAAACTCATCAATTAAGCTAATAAAACACTCACTTTTCCACATATTGAGCAACATGGGATTTCAGCAAGATTCCGTTCTTTTGCCATTTCGGGATGTTTTTGAATTGTATGAGCATTTCTGATAATAAAAATAAATCAGTCAGGTTCATTAGCAATAAAAAATTATAGTTTGCTATAATCAACTTCTAGTGAGTTGATTAAAGCCTAGTTTATAAATAATTAGTATAATACCTCGAATCCCGTCTTTTGAAAGTTGATAAGCAATCCTGAGCAAAACATGCATACATACGGTATTGATTTTCATGTATAGTCTTAATGTGAGCTCTAAGGTTAGAAGTGTCATAAAAATATTTGCCGCACTGAAAACAAATATTACTTTCATCCTTTGAACTATTTTTCCTTGGCTTGGAACTTGAAGGCTTCTCATTTTCAGAAATATCTTTCTCAACCTTATCCTTTACAGATTCCAGAAAAGTCATACCGACACGAAAACATTTCTGAAGTCTACAATACTTACAATAGCTCCTAGTTGATTTATTTATTATACATTTTTTAGAGCTTGGGCATTTATATTTGGCCATTGATGTTTGTGATCTTTTGAAAAATGATTTACATCCTACATTTTCAAAATTATAAAATTCATTTATAAAACATTGTATTACAGAATATATAGTGTTTTATCTTAGGTACCTTCACAACAACTGACTCCAAAGTGAACTCGAGCGATGCTCAAATTTTCGTCACACACTTGACAAGATTTACTTTCGGTTTGGACTTTACCTAAAAGTTAGAAAGATGAATAAAGATAATGTATATATTTGGTAAAGATGTGTAACTTATCTTATTACTACTTGGCTTAATAATAGGTAAACCATATGTATCTTTTCAAAAAAACAATTTTTGACTTACTCTTATTACTTTTCCTTTTTCTTTGTACTGATTTCAGTTCAGGTTCAAGTTCACCCTCATTTTCAGAAAGTTCTTGAGAACACATATCACCAGCATTAAAAAAATCGACATCATTGGCATTGGTATCAATGTCATCAAGTTCTTGTTCTTGATAATCGTCTTGGTTAAAAAAATTAAATTCAGGATCAGAAATGGTGTTTGAAGATTTGGACAAATCATTTATCTCCAACGGATCAAATTCTTCAGGTTCAGTCTTTATAAAATTAGCTAGTTTATCTTTCTCCTGATGAATATTTGAGGTAGCTGGTGGTGGGTCTGTGTCTGTGTTATGTCCAGCGGTATTTTTAGTATCATTTTGTCTATTAATTCCAACATTAGTATTCCTGTAATGTAATAAAATTAGTTTAGGCTTATTAGGAGTAAAATCGCCTGAATATCTTAAATATTTTGTAAGATTTAAAGATTTTAAAGATTACTTATGGTAATATAATATAAGATAAGATAATGGAATGAACTGGATTACTTTTGCTGGAATTTTATAGAAGAGCTGGAGATAGGAATGGAGGTATTGCCGGATACTACTGTAATAATTTTCAATTTCTTCTTCTTCTTTTTCTTATTATGAATCTCGAAAGACTCTGGATCATCACATATTTTCTTGTAGTATTTGTCTAATTTTTGTAAGCTCTTTCTCAGACCTATAAAAAATAGAAGATTCATAAAATCATTGATTTTACTTTAATAAGTAGGTACTTCACTTGTCTTTTGTAGATTATCCACAATGACAAGGTTATTATAATATTTTATATTAAGTTTTCCAGTACGTATTCACTAGTAATTTATACTTACCTTCATCAAAACAGTCGAGTAGGTTGGCATCAGCTGGAATTCCAGCTGAACTGAATACTCCTTCTCCTTCAGCTATTTCAAAATTAAAAACGAAAAATTAGCTCCAAAATCACATAACTAAATAGAAGCATTGAAACCCTAGATGCTAAATATGCGAATTCATTCAATTCAGCTCTGAAAAATCCCAGAATATTCATTTCAATTTCAAGTGTATTCTAAATTCTACTAGTAAAATCAAAGCAAAATTCTATTTTTCGAGGTCAAATTAAATTAAAGTACCCAAGTAAAAATGATCTCTATTTCAAATGTCGTGTACTTGTAAAATTGAGGTATAATTCTTGTTTTTCAAAACTGAAAGCTGAATTTAATTTTAGAATTACCTGGGAATAATTTGACGTCTCGATTTCGACCTCGACTCATTCTCTTACGAAAAATATTATTCAATTCAGAGGTCTATCTACCTGAAGAAACCATTAAAGGTCACGAAAAACCCATCAAAAATTATTAAAAAACCGTCAAAATTGGCAAAAAACCATCGAATCAGTTGAACTTTTATTACAAAAAAAACTATAAATAATTATTTTGGTACTTTCACCAGCTGATTCCAAAATGAAACTTTCTCCGAAATCTCCAAAATCTAAATTCTGTTTTTACAAAAACCTAAAACTAAAACTAAAATAAAACCATCGAATTTTTTGGATTTTTGATAATTTTAATTAGGTATTTGCAAAATAATTAACTAATTGTCAGTTGGGTATTATTGTCCAGAATCAGAAGACTGTTAGGGTCACAGGTCAGGTCAGGAGACCCTCAAATGTCAGACAATTGACAATGGATTCTCAATCAAAAAGTAAGTTAAAAAGCCAGCCGGTTTTTTAAACTAACAATTAGAATTTAATTTAGCAATACAAATACAAAATGCAATGTAATTTACAATGCAATGCTTCTTAAGATAAGTTAATATAATGTAAATTTAGTAGGATTGGAGTAGATTGCTCTGACTCTGTATCTGAGATACTAGGTTTTGGCCAAAATTTAAAGTCGATGTCAAGTCAATGGGTTAAAAACCAAGGCCTGTCAAAGTCAAAATAAATGCAATTACAATAAATTATTTATTGTGTAATATTGTGTAATTTGTAATAAGTATAAGTACCCTACATAATAATATATTTATAGATATTATAATATCTTTAATCTAATTTCTAATTATAAAATTAAATCACTGATGTGTGCATTTAAATTAAAGAATTATAGCCACAATTTCTGAAAAAACTGGATTTTTTGGGGGTATTTTATAGTAAAAAAATTTTTCAGAGCTGAAATAAGGACTATTTTGAGATTAAATTAATAACTATCATAATATTTTTAATCAAGTTTTTATTTTATCTATTCTATGATTATTATTATTATGTTGTGAATGATAATGTTTTATTTTATATTTTTGTTATTTTTACAGATATTAAGATGGAACAGGACAAGTCTTCAGCTCTCGAGTCACTGTCATCACCATCACCTACAATACCATCCATTTCTCTCGATGGACCATTTAATGAAACACGATCACCAGCATCATCAAATTCCTCTAATAATTCGAATGGTGAATATACTCGAATGCCCATCCTTGTACTTGTAGATGAAAATCAAGTACAGAATAAAATGGATCAGTCGTTGCATGAGCAAAATCAAGATACACTTGTCAATACAGAAGTTGGTGGACATGAGATTCAAAGTCAAACTCAAGGACCAGGACCTGAACCATCAATTAAGCCTAATCCTAAGGCAAAGATTAAGAGAGAGAAGCCAGATTTTAATTTTACTCAAGATGATTTGAATATGATCGACACGAGTTTGCCAAATGTTTGTAATATTAATAATAATAATAAAAGTGGACCATCATCATCGGGAACTATGAATATGAATACGAATGTTGATTCTGCTGGAGCTGTAATTATAAAGCAAGAAAAGGATGCCAGCTCATTTCAAGTTAAAGCAAATGCAGTGGTTGACTCATTTTCTAATAGAATCAAGGAAAAGTTTACAACTGCTATAAGTGTTGATGTAACAGATCAAGATATTCGAAAAGAAATTGACAAAAATAATGCGAAAATTCAAGAAACTGTGAAAATTGAAGCCGCTGTCGCTGCGCAAAGTGATCAAGTTATAATTCCTGAGAAAAAAGCTAAAAAAGTCAATTCTGAACAACAAAGTAATAATGATGCTGAGATTTCAATGTTGAATGCAAGACCAAAAAGAGCAGCGTCAGCTAGAAAGCATATTGTCAATGGGATTGAATTTCCAGCCGAAGAACAACCCTATAGACGTAAAAAGAAAAGTACGACCGAAGTTAAATCTAGTAGTACGAGTAGTAGTGCTGGGACTAGTATCTATGAACAATTTACAGCAGCTTTAAATGAACCGATAGCATCAAGCTCCAATGGATTTCCTCACGTCCCGAGAAGAATTTCAAATCGTTGTTCAAGTAAAGCTTCAGAAGAAAATAATTTGTCGAATGGTGACCATGCACAATTTATGGAGATTGATAATGATGATTCTGAATTAAAAGCTCAAAAATTTTCATCATCAAGTGATGAAATAAGTTTTGCAATAAGTTATTCTGAAGAAGATAAGAAAAGTTTATTTAAGGTAATTTACATCCATTTATTTTCCGATGTTTACATACACTAGTATTTAAATACATTATATTACTAGGCTTTAATCAACTCACTAGAAGTTGATTATTAATTGTGCGAGCAAAGGATTGGAATGTTATTTTTATCAAATAAAAAATTTTGCGGTTCCTGGGGGCCGCACGGACCCGGGGACCATATATCTTTGCATTTCAAGCCATGTGGAACTTTTATATCAAATAAAAATTTTTGCGGTTCCGGTGGACCCTTAAAGGGTCCGCAGCACCGCAAGGGGTGGAGCCACCTGGGATTTTTGTCGAAATGGCATACCCCCACCCCACCCTATGGGGGTCCTTCATGCCAAGTTTGGTTAAGATCGGTCCAGTAGTTCTCATTCTCGAGTTATCCTCTGGACAAACAGACATACATACTGACAGACAGACGGACAAAGTGCAAGCAAAGTTGAATAGTAGGTGCTCGCTTCGCTCGCACAACTAGGTAATTTTTAGTAGAGTAGTAAAAATAAAAATGAATTTATTGAAATCTTTTCAGGTTGGTAACTTTCTTATCAACAAAAAAGATGCCATATACAATCCTTATGATCTCGATCGAGAGTCATCAACCGAAGACTTGGATATTTATCAAATTGAAGAGCAGCAACTTCGATTATTTGAAGGGCTTTTAATTAATAATATGGTCTTTCATGTGAGCACTGAAGAATGCATTTTAATTACTAGCAAAGATGATTTATACAGAGATTATCAACCAATTTATGTTAAAGTTATTCACATTGTAAAGCCAGCCGATCCATCAAAACCTGACCATTCTTATGCCAAGTATTTTCCTGTTGATCGTATTGGACCGTAAGTTTCCAAATACTAATCTTAAACTTAAATGCTATATTATCATTTACTTATTAACATAATACAACTATTTATTTTATTAATTTTAATAGAGTTCTGGGCCTAATCCCGAAATCTGAACGATATATTGAAATGTTCGCAACTTGTTTGCAGACTATCACAATTGAAGTCGTTTCAACTGGATTTATGACCAGAAAAATTGTACAAGGTCAGCTTCCTGAGGAGATTTCCAAAGGTAATTTGCCAAGTGTATTTAATAATTTACAAATCTAGTCTATTCTGTATTTATTTACCTATAAATATGGTAAATCTAAATCTAGTCTATTTACCTATCAATATGGTATTATAGGATCACTAATATTAAATCTATATCCACTAATTTGTATACTTTTTTAAAGCTTGGGCGAGCATTAGAGAAGCATTAAAAGTTCACTATGATGAATTATTGGAGATTATTCCTTGGGATAAAGAATTACTCAAATTGCTCGACAAATTTCCACTCACCAAGATTTCCACTTCAGTAGATGATAAACGAAGATTTGCAGGGAAATTGTGCTACTTTTGCTCATCAAATAAACCTGGGATTAAAAAGCTCTTGGTTTTATATGGAAAGAAATATAATAAAATGGATTTCTCAGATGTTTCAGATCAAAAAGAAGTAAGTACATTTGGATTTAGATTTTTGGTTAAGTTTTAAAAGCCTAATTTTGTCATTTTATCTTAAGAATGATCCAATACCAGCTTGTAACGACTGTCATACATCTGTAGAAATATACTCAAGAGTTTATCATCACTTATTTCACGTTTATCTCACAATGTATAATAACATTGATAATATATTAGAGCCCTTAAAGTTTCGAGAAGCATACCGAGCTCAAGGTAAAATTAAAAATACAAACACACTCAAAGAATACAAATAATAAATCTTTATTTCTTTCTTTCTAGATCTCATAAATTATTTTATCAACGACAAATACTTTATACAAAAAATGTTCCTTGACTTCCAAGTAGTGCTAGCAGAATGCGAAAAACTCACCGACGATTTTTACAAACTGAAAGAAAAGCAAACAAAGCAAGAGAATGAGGCAAATTACGCCAAACTGGAAGAGTTATTTAAGAGAGACGAGTCTCTACAGTTAAATGTGAAACCAGGGCCTTTGAAAATGAAAATTAAAGGGGTTGAGAAAAGTATAAATCAAATGGAGAATAATATACAAACAGAACAACTTGCTTCTAATATTCTTCCTGCTCCTACTCCTGCTGAAGTAATGTCACAAGTTGACACTACTTCTATTAAAATGGAAATTTCCTAAAAAGTGAGCGATTATTTTTGTATTATATAATTTTAAGACTATCAGTATTAAACTGATAATTACTATTCTAATATAGATACTCATTAAGTAATAATTATATATACCTAGGTACTTTTATACGGCTCTAGGACAAAATCCTACCTGCCAAAATCCTACCTCCCAAAATCCTACCGACCGAAATCCTACCTAAACCAAAATCCAAAATTTTGTCAAAATTCTCA
>JAQIXA010003288.1:0-14527 GCA_034699045.1 Nanhermannia cf. coronata Gr-Ori-00579
CCATTTCGATTCTTTTTAGAAAAAAAACTTTGAGGTATTTCTACAAAAATTTTCAAAATTTTGTCAAAATTAAGCTCAGGATGAGAGGTTCAAGACTCAAGTTGGTTTCGAAAAGCATTTTTTCGAAAATATCCTCGAATTAGTTTTATTCTTATATAGATTTCCAATATCAAATCCTAGGTTTCACCAAATCAAGGATTAAACTTGAAATGAGACAGTAATCTCTTTTTGATTCGAATTTTTGACAAATATGGCATTTGAGTTGATATTTTTTCGAAAATATTTTTGAAATAGTACCCTCTTATTATTTCAAATTTGAAATCCTAGTTTTCATCGATTATTTACCAAATCAAGGATTTCAAACTTGAAATTTGGAGAAAAAAATATTTTTTAAATTCGATTTTTTTGACAATTATGGCATTTGAGTAGGTATTTTTTCGAAAATTACCTCGAAATATTTCAAATTTTTTATATAAAATCCTAGTTTTCATTCATTATTTACCAAATCTAGGATTTCAAACTTGAAATTTTGACAAAAGAATACCCTTTTATTGCAAATTTTTTGGCAATTATAGCATTTGAGTAAGGTAATTTTTTGAAAATATCCTCGAATTAGTACCCTATTTTTAATATGAAATCCTAGTTTTCATCGATTATTTACGAAATCTAGGATTTTAAACTTGAAATTTTGAGACAAGAATACCTTTTTGATTAAATTTTTGACAATTATGGTATTTCAGTAATATAGGTATTTTTTGCTAAAAATGCATCAAATTTTTGATATATTTAGGAAAAGACTTCCAATCCTAGATTGGCTACCCAAATATACTTTGGCCTGGCTAGTCTCTGATATCATTGCAGGGCTTACTGTAGGTCTTACAGGTAATTATACCTAAAAAATTTAAAAAATGACCAGATTACTATCTAGGTATATCATCTACCTATTTAATATCCATATCATTTTTAAGAATTTTTGCTGATATTAATTTGACTTTTTATATAGTTCTACCACAAGGTCTCGCTTATGCAACAGTAAGTTGTAAAAAAAATCACTTAAAATATAGGTACCCTATATTTAATAAGCACCATTATGTCACAATAAAAATGTAATAAAATTTTTCAAAATATTTGTCTACTTTTAGGTAGGAGAATTACCCCAAACCTATGGTCTTTATTCATGTTTTGTTGGACCCTTTGTTTATATTTTGGTAAATTTTTGCAATTTTTAGTTAAATTAGCAAATTATATAAGTATTTGTATTGTAGTTTGGATCTACAAAGGAAATTAATTTAGGTATATTTCTATATCTAGAATCTAGACCATTTTAGTATAAAATTTATCTAAAATTTATTATGTAATTTAGGTCCATCTGCAATTATGGCCATACTAACCTTGAGTTATACAAAGGATTTGCCACCTGAATTTGCAGTTTTATTAAGTTTTCTTAATGGGATTGTCACATTACTTTTGGGTGTTTTACAATTGGGTAAGTACCTAAGGACCTATTAAGTACCTCCTAAGTAGTACTCGTATCTTTCAAAAAAAATTAAAAATTTTGAAATTTAAAAGAATTTAGGGCTTGATTCGTGTAGGAATTTTTCTAAATTTTTATGATTTTTAGGATTTATAACCAACTTTATATCACTGCCAGTTTTTTCCTCGTTTACCTCAGCAGCAGCCCTAACTATTTGCTCTACTCAAATCAAATCAATTTTGGGGCTTAGCTATACATGTAAGCCTTAAGTTAAGGATCTATTGAACAATAAATTTTGAAAAATTTTGATTTTTGAAATTTCAGCAAAGTCGCTACTTCAAGTTGTAAAACAAACGATAGAAAATGTGGAAGATACAAATACTTCTGATCTCATTCTTGCTATTATTTGCATGATAATTCTCATTATACTCCAGGTACAATATAATACATATACCAGTATTTATAGATAGGTAATTCGTTCAAACAAAAAGCAGACTCAATCTAGTATTACCTACATTTTTTGACTTGAAATTCCTATACTGTATTCCTCATTGTTATTGAAATAAGACCTTACTCTAATAATAATTTCAAAATTTTTTTTCAGTTTTTGCCACAATTTACACAAAAATTTACAAAGCATTCAAAAGTGGCGGAAAAAATTATCTGGCTGATTTGCGTAGCTCGCTCAGCTCTAGTCATCATTTGTGCTACTTTATACCTAGGTACTTTTACTACAAAATTGCAAAATATTATGCTATTCTTATTAATTATAGTATATTTAACTTAATTACAATGTCTTTTAGGGTATACTAAGAATGCAATAAATGTCAAAATAGTTGGAGATTTGACGCCTGGACTCCCAGCTCTAAAACCCCCACCATTCAACTTCCACAGTGAAAATGTGGATTATTCAATAATGGACATTTTTAAAAACGAGTCGTCAGCTTTGATTGTTCTCCCATTTTTGTCTCTTATGGTACCTAACATTGAATTTTAATTAACTACATGTAACAAATGTAGGTTAGAGATATTTCAAAACCTTTTTTGAAAGGATATACTGTTATATCTTGGGGTTATAATGCGCTTTCTGGCCTTTATATGAGGTTTAACATGCAAAGGTAGGAAAGCCGAACATTTAGTTTTTGATATTTTGATTTGAAAATGTAGAGATAGCCAAGATATTCTGAAACAAAATCAAGTTGGTCAAAGGATATTTTCGGCTTTCAGGCCTATGCATGTTAAATCTCATATTTAAAGGCCAGAAAGCCAATTATAACCCAAAGATATCCTTTCAAAATTTTTCCGAATTATGCTTAATTTATCCCATTATGACTACGAGTACTTTTTGTGATTTTTAATGGGATTTATTTTGTACCTAACCCGCATGTATCTATATGATTTATGCAGGAACATATCACAATAGCAAAATATTTGGCTGGACTTCAAGTGAGTACAAGGACTTATAAAATTGATGCTTCACAAGAAATGATCTCAATAGGACTCTCCAACTTGATTGGATCATTTTTCAGCTCAATGCCAATTACAGGTAAGGTTGAGTACCCTACCCTAACATATAAATATAATTTAGCATTTGAGATTTCCAAAAATATGATTATATACTATAAACGTTATTTATATAAGGTTCCTTTTGAAATTTTGATTAATTTTTCAGGAAGTTTTTGTACAACAACAGTAAATCATTCATCTGGGGTAAAAACTCCATTAGCTGGTACTAAAAACACGATAAATATTTAACTAAATATCGTAATTTGCTTAATTTTATCCATCTATCTTGTAGGTTTATTTACTGGAACTTTGATCTTGCTAGCTTTGCAATTTCTCACACCTTACTTTCACTATATCCCTAAAGCTGGTAAAATTTTAAAAAATTTCAAAAATTTCAAAATTTTGAGAAAATTTTGTCTCTCTAAGGTCTTGGGGCCCTTATCATTGTGGCGGTTTTGGTCAAAGTTAATTTCTCTATTTTGATACCCATGTGGAGAAGCAAAAGTAAGAATATATATTGGCTGGCAAAAACATACCTAGTATTATTTTAAGACTTGAGTTTAATTTCATCCCTATTTTGGTTAAAACCCTTATATTATTGGTCGCACTTTACGCCTGTATGAAATTAGCCCAATTTTTTTTTAGTTTAGTTAAGGTTAGATTAGGATTTAAAATAATTTTGGGTTAATTTCATATATATATATATATATAGGGATACTGTTAGACCAAAAATAAAAGGGTAAATTCAACCAAAATAGGGATGTAATTAAACCCAAGTTATTTAAAAATTAGAAATTGATCTTATTCCATGGGGAACTACATTCATTGTATCGCTGACACTTGGTAAATATTTGAAATTATATTTTTATTAATTAATAATGACTAATCCTAATGACCCATTTTTAACCTTACTTGTACTAATTTAGGTCTTGAATTTGGAATTTTGACTGGAATTATAATCTCACTTATATTTCTCATGTTTTACTCGGCTCGACCAAAAGTTCGAATAAAGAGAGGAGAGGTACAGATTTTTATTTAAAAATAAGTAAGAAGCCAATCATATGATGTTCTTGGACCTTTGTAGGTCAGAGGTCAAATTCACCATGAGTTAGATTAAGTTTGAGTTTGATATCCCTAGATTTTTGTAATTATAATGGAAAAATTGCAAATATCTAGAGATATCAAACTCACTTTGCTAATCCAAGGTGAATTTGACCCCTGAATGAACTACAAAGGTTTAAGGATATCATATGATGGGTTTACTGCTAGTATATAGATTAAATATATAAAATAAAAGTTTGAATTTTTTATTAGCTCCAATCGGGTGTTGATTTTATCCTAGTAGACTTGGACCGATCTCTGGTTTTCCCTTCGGTCGAATTTACAATTAATGCAATTATGAAGGTATGCAATCAGTTCACATAATAAGGTAGATTAGGAATAGTTTGAAATGTTTTTGAAATTTAGAAATCCAGTTTTCAGATAAACCAGAGGTGTGATTTTGTCCTAAAATTTGTTTACAAATATCTTGGCAATCTCTAGATATAGGTAGTTAGAAATTTTTTAGGACAAATGAACAACTGATTCATCCAAAAACAGATTATCCAAATTTCAAAAACCTTTCCAAACAATCCCTACCTAAATCTAATACTATGACTGAATCATAATTTTGAAAAAAAAAATTTCAGGCAGCAAATACATTTGCGAAAGGACACACACCGATTGTCATTGATTGTCATCATATTCAATTTGCTGATTTCACTTTTAGCAAAGTATGTACACTATATCTACCTTTACCTTACTAACAATAAATATCAAAAGCATTTTTCAAATTCTAAAATATTTCAATCTGATTTTTTAGGGACTTTGTGATTTGTTTGTCATTTTCAATAAAAGAAATCAACCTCTAATTTTATGGAAATTGAAAGATTCGATACTCGAAATTGTAATCCCTGTCATGAGTGGGGTTCCCTTTAGACATTGTCGAAATGATCGAGAACTTGAACAATTACTAGAAGGTACTTTTTTTCAATTAATTTCAATATCTTTCAATTTTGAAATCCTTTCATAAAGTAATCATAATATGGCGAAAACGAGGATTTTAAATTGAAAATTGAGATAAGAATGTCCTGGATTTTGACAAAATCTATATGACAAAATGTCAGGTCAAAATTGATCAAAAATTTTCAATTTTTTTTCAGAACTTGAGGAAATTTCTCGTGAAGAGAAACGCAAAAGTGGGGAAATTTACATCATAGTTTCTCCAGAAGAGGAGGAGAAAGCCTTTAATATCCAGATTATTGAAACTGAAAGTAAAAATAATTTGGATGTCCCTGGTATTGCAAATACCCCTAAAGAAGCCACAAATAATAACGATCCACTAGAAGTAGGCCCGCCACCAAACTATGATGTCTTCATGACCTGCAATACAGAACCAGCCTGGTTAAGCGAGGCTAGAAATCAAAATGCACTTGTCAAAAGATTTTAGATTGCAGATTACATAATGTAATATTTTTGAAAAAATTTGTACAATATTTGTAAATATTTTATGTATATAACCTAACCTAGCTAGTTAAATATTTAGTTAATTTTCTACTGATATTTTAAGGTACTTTAGTAATGTAACGTATGTAATCAACTCAAATGAAATTAAGGTATAGATATTCTTTGGATTTTTATTTCACATTTATATCAATTAAGTAAAATGTTAATATTTTTCTTGTTCTTGTACCTGAGTAGGTATATAAATTTATAAATATTGTTAGGTTAAGTTAGGTAAGATTTATAAACCGTCGTAATAAATAGTGTTTATTATAACGACTTTGTATTTTTTGTACAAAAGTTAAATATAAAATTATAAAATTGCAAGCTATAACATTTATAAGAGATCATTTAAAACATGGTACTTGTTGAGGAGGATGATTTTTTACTTGAGGAGCTACTGGGAGAGAAGGAGCTAGAGCTATCCATACTTGATGATGATGGTGAAAATGATGATGAAGATGGAGAGAATGACGATGAAGAAGGTGATGTCATCGCCCCAGATCCACTATCTGATGGCGAGCTGCTAGATGGTGAGCTGCTAGATTTTTTGCTGCTGGAACTGGGACTAGAACTGGAACTGCTGTCCATACTCGAGGAAGGAGAAAATGATGATGCTGATGGAGAGGAGCTAGCACCAGATCCACTAGAGGAGCTGTCTGAGTTATCTGATGATGAAGAAGATGGTGAGCTGCTGGATTTTTTGTTACTTGATTTGCTGGAGCTATCGCTTGGTGAAGAAGATGATGCTGATGGAGAGGAGCTAGCACCAGCTCCAGTTGATGAGCTGTCGGATGGCGAGCTCGAGGATGATGGCGATGATGATGATGATGATTTTTTAGAGGAAGAGCTATCTGGACTGCTCGACATGTTTGCTTTAAAATTAAGAAAAAATAAAATTAGTTTGCTTTAAATTTATAAAAATGGAAATCGCCATGCAAAAGACAGGTAAAATTATATAGGACTCAAAAAATAAGATTGGTTCATGGACAACAAATTAGATTAAAAGGGTTTAATCTAGGTCAAGGTTATTTTAGTTTAGGGGTCAAAAAATTTAGATCATATTTGTATTTGGGCATTTTTGTTTCTCATATTCTAGTTTAGGGGAAAAGTGATACAGAGAGAAAGAAAGAGAGAGATCTATTTTTTTGCTGCCTGGCTGTTACATAAAGTGATATTTTTTTAAATACATTTTTTATTAAAAATTTTGAAACAATGGACTCAATATGGAAATTAGGTATTGAGAAATCAGGGTTTTCAAAAAATTGAACTGAAGTATGTAGTATTGATTCTTACAAGTGGAGCTTGCAGGGTAGGCCCATACTTGTGAAAAAATTGCAATAACCAAAAATACAGCGACAACCTTCATTTTGAATTTTTTAAAATTATTTTCAAGTTTGAAAAAATTTGATTGAAAGAAAAATTTCAATTTGAAACTTTTTTTGGTCTTTTCAATCTTTATATACCAAATATTTGAAGGTTAAAATACCTATATCAAGAGTATACTCGTACATCGAAATAAACAACTCTCTATGAAACATTACTTAAATATAGGTACAGTATTAAAATTTTGAAACAATGGACTTAACATGTAAATTATTGAGAAATCAGGGTTTTTTATGAGCTATAGTTTAGGATAGGTATGAGTATAATAAAAATAATTTAAACAAGTTAAAAAGAGAAATTTCTTTTGTTTTTTTGAGAGAAAGAGAAGAGAAGGTCAAGATTTGTAAACAATTCGCAATTTATTGAAAGTTCTCAATGATTCTGAACTTTCAAAAAAAATCAGAATGATATGATGCAATTCTCTATACTAGTATTTACAACAGAATTCAATATCTCTTACCAAAATGTCTAGTAAAAAATTTTATTAGAAAACGATTTCAAAATATGTAAATTTTAGATCGAAATTTCAAATTTTAAAGCTGAAATATTGACTTTTACAATCAGAATTTTTGATCTCAAACAAAGGTTCTCTTCGGCTTTTAGGCCTATAATATCATGTTAAACCTCATATAAGGGCCAGAAAACTAATTATAACCCAAAGATATTCTTTATTTAAATAGCTTTAGAAAAAAATGTGACATTTTATAAGTGGGACATTTGACATTATGGTTTGGTGATATAAGGATACTTTTGATTGAACGAAATATTCTTAATTATCTATCGTCTTGAGGTTTGAATGTACATTCCAGCAGATTTGTGTAAATTTTTTTATTGTTTGTGTAAATTGAAAATATTTAGGTACTCGTACTAATACGGTTATAAAAAGTTACTGATATTTTATAGGATATCTTTGAGTTATAATGGGCTTTCTGGCCTTTATATGAGGTTTAACATGTAAAGACCTGAAAGCCAAAGATACCCTTTCGATTCTAATTTGTATAGCTAATAAAAACTATTTTAAAAAATCCAAACTTTTTCAAAAGAAAAAGAGATATTTTGGGACTTTTTATACTAATTTGACCTCGTACTAATGTACGAGGTCAATTGGAAAATTGTTAAATTTTGGAAATATTTCAAAATATTTGTACATCGATCCGTGAAACTGGTGGTCAAATTAGCGTTAATAAGAGTAAAATAACCATTTATTCTAAAAATTTGCAAATTTTTTGAGCAATATAAGCATATCAAATATCGATGATCTATAAGGTATACAGAGTACTGCATATTACAAAAATTGTCGGATATTGTTGAAAGTGGGTCTAATCTAGGCTCTAATGCTAATGAGGCTATTTAGAATCTTGTAGGTATTATATTATGGTATATGTATGTTTAATTTTAATATTAAATGCAGGCAATGCTTAAAAATTCATATTTTTATTTGGTTTTTTATCTTTTGAATATAAAAATTATGAGAATTTCTTAAAAATATCTAAAAATTGAAATAAAATATCATGTTGAAGTTTTCGCATTATCTGCTGCTGATGAAGTCTCAGCAGATGATGCAGATGGTGATGATGATGAAGTTTTGGCTTTATCTGAAGTTGTTGTTTTTCCACCATCACCTGAAGTATTTGCAGTTGTTGGTGATGTCTTGCTGTCTTTTGTTTTACTGTCTGTCGTTGGTTTACTAGATGCTGCGTCTGCTGACTTTGGTTTGGTTGGATTACCACCTTCTCCAGATAAACCAGTAGCTTGTTCAGCTACTTTTGTCACAGTACCTGTCGCTGTATTTGTTGCTGAACTTGCTGTATTGGCTGCTGCATCAGTCACTTTGCTCAATTCATTTTTATTTTTATCAAAAGCTCCAGCGTCACCTATAAAAATTTATTTTAAACTTCAAATTCATGTCTCCTTAAAGTTAATTTGAAAAGCAAAAAAATGATGAAAAATCATAATTAGGTAGGGTATTAATAGATATTTTTGATGAGACTATGTGCAGGTACTTATATACGTAGGTACTCGAATTTCTATTTGAAATCAGTTTTTTTCGATTACATTATGAAATCTAGGATTTCAAAATTAAAATTTGATAAAAGAATATTACTATTTCGAAAGAGAAAATCGAGAGAATTATAAATTATCACAGGATTTGACTGAGCAATTTTGAAATTTTAATAAGTACCTACTTCTCCAAATCATTTTTGGTATTTTATATATAGGTATAAGATAAAGCTGGAAATTTTACAAATATTTTGAAATGAAGGTCCAGGATTTGTGCGTAGAAAATGCCAATACATACCTAGTTCACAGCTTTTGTAGTGCTATATCAACGTAAAATTTAGCCCAAAACTCGATTTTGATAATCATTTTGGAAAATTCCTCTGCAAAAAAGCTCCAAATTGAAGCGGAAATATTCAAAAATCATCAAAAATCCTTATATTTCACTATTTCAGTCAGTTTTTTAATGATTTTCGAATATTACCGCTTCAGTTTTGAAGCTTTTTGAAGAGAAATTTGCTAAAATGATTATCAGAATCGAGTTTTGAGCTAAATTTTGCGTCGATATAGCACTACAAAAGCTGTGAACAGGGTATTGGCATTTCCTATGCACAAATCCCAGTTATTTCATTTATTAAATTAGGTAATTTTGTAAATTCTAACCGGAAATTGTGACATCAGCTATTTTCTGAGTAGCTCCAGTAGCCTCACTAGCCACTTTTGCAACAGTCGGTACGGCACCACCTGCACCTGTTATTCCATTTTTTAAAAAAAATTTCAAAGATTTCTGATGATTTTATAGGATAATAATTAAAAATTAGATAGAATGTAGTTAGATATTTGTACTCGTAACTACCTACTAAAATCTATCTAAATTCTATAATTGCACCTGTCAATAAATCCTCAACATGCATCAGTCCAAATGAGAATGGTTTTGAGTCGATTTGGACGAAATTTAAGGTCAATAAGGTCAGAACAAACGCTTGAAATTTCATTTTATATTTTTTAGCAAAAGAGAAAATTTAAACTTGAAAGAGAAAATTTAAACTTGAAAGAGAAAAAAATACAGAAAAAAAGTGAAACTTTTTGGGGCCTTTGTTTCTTTATATATGGTACTTTATTTGAAGGTCAAAATTCTAAATAATTTGTAAATAGTAAATAAATAATGTTGAAATATTTCAACTTAAAAAAAATTGAATTTTATTATAAATGCCTAATGTATATTATGCTAAATCTTATTAAAATCGTAGCTGTTTTAGTTGAATTTACTTCTGTATTTTTGGTCTATCTTTATCCCTGTATGAAATTTACCCAAATTTTTTAAATTCCCTAACCTAACCTAACCTAACCTAAACTAAATAAATTGAGTCAATTTCATACAGAGGGTAAAGTTAAACCAAAAATATAGGGGTAAATTCAACCAAAATACAGATTAGGAATGAAATTAAGTTCTTAAATAATAATAGTAATTTGTCCGAATGGTCTTTAAGTGTTTAAAAAATGTCTGAAAATTTTCGATTAGATTATTTTATTTCTCCAGTTAATTCAGATTTTGAGCATTTTAGAATTTTTTTTTCGAAAATTTCGATTTATATTGGATAGGGTAGGTACTAGGTACTATGAGTAAGGGTACTTATCTTGTTATAGTAGGTAGTTATACATGTAGGGTACTTAATTAGGGCATTATTTTGCATAATAATTCAAATAATTACAAAAATTTAATATGATTTTGATTACAGATTGTATTGTATTGTACTTATAATTACGATACGATTGTAAAAAATTATCTTGAAAACTTTCCAAATTTTTATCAAAATACTTAATACTACTGCCATAATATGGTTAGGTTTAGGAATCTGTAACAATTCATTAGAGATAAGAATAGAAATTTGGAATTGAGTCATAATTCATAATTTAAGGATAATAACATTGATTAATGGATCATGATAATTTATGTAATTTTGTTTGTGCTTTTAAGTAGGTACTCAAGTTGATATTTACAAATTTTCCTGCTTTTTTTGACATTGATTTTTTGATAAGAAATGTGATTGATTGAGATTTGTTTATAATTTTTTAGCAATACTCGTAAATGCTTATCCATAAATTACTAATAGACATGGATTAGTATTAGTACCTATAATTAATAAGGCATTCTTGATATTCCTAATTAAGTATTTTTATGAATAAAATTGCTCTAAAAAAGTTAAACTTAAAAAATGTCTAAAATATTTCTATTTACTTTTGTACTCATTTTGCAAATATATTTATCAAGTTGTAAAACTTTAGAATTATTTAAAAATCAAGTCAATTTAGACAATTTATCTCATTTAGAAAATGAGTTTATATCAAAATCATTAATACCATTCTATCTTGAAAAAAGTTTAAGTTCAAAATTATTACCAGAGGATATTTCAATCTCTTGTAAAATTCATTTGACTCAATGGTCTGACGAACTTTTGAAATTTATATCTAATCCTTTAAATGGATCTGAAACATGGGCAGTTCAAAGTAATTAAATAATTAATTAACTAAGTAATTTCTATCTAAAAAGTAAAAAGGGATAGGTATCTTAAGTGCCTAAAATATAGGTCAAGTAATTTTAAAAATCTTGTTTTTGTAGTGATAGATTCCTGGGCCAAAATACCAGATGGGATTCTAAATGGTCATTTAGTCAATTTAGGAGATTTTGATGAATGTGTTCAAATTGATTTAAAAGGTCAATTTAGAGGTCAATATTGTATGGCTGTTTTAATTCCTACTAATTTGGATAAAAAATTTGAGCAAAATGTGGATTTGGGAAGAGCTGTTTCACCCGAAGAAATGCTGGTAAACTAAAAAAAAATTGAGTCAATTTCATACAAGATGGTAAAGTTAAACCCAAAACATAGGGGTAAATTCAACCAAAATAGGAATGTTATTAAATTCTTAAATAAAGAGTAAATTGTCCGAATGGTCTTTAAATGTTTAAAAAATGATTGAAAATTTTGGATTAGATTATCAATTGTCGCTTCAAATCAAAATTTCGATTTTTATAGGGTAGGTTCCCTATTACCTACAATAGAAATTTTGATCTGTTTACTCGAGAATATCTTGGCTGTTAGAGATGTAAAAATTTCCTAAAGCAAAGAGGGGATCCTAGATTTGTGCATAGTAAATGCCAATACTTTGTTCACATTCACAGCTTTTGTAGTTCTATACCGACGCAAAATTTAGCCCAAAACTCGCTTTTGATAATTATTTTGGAAAATTCCGCTTCAAAAATCTTCAAAATTATAGCGTGAATATTCGAAAATCATCAAAAATCTTTATATTTCACTATTTCAGTCAGTTTGTTAATGATTTTCGAATATTCCCGCTATAATTTTGGAGCTGTGTACAGCGGAATTTGCCAAAATTATAATCAAAATTTAGTTTTGAGCTAAATTTTGCGTCGATATAGAATTACAAAAGCTGTGAACAAAGTATTGGCATTTCCTATGCACAAAATCCCGGACCCCCCTTTCAAAAAAATGTCCGAACTGATCCATTTCGAGTGTATCTAGCCTCTATCATTTTTGTACCCTACCCTATTAATCTACTTTTATGAAATTTAAAAAAATTTGAATATTTTTTAGGAAATGATAAAAGATCTGGAAACAGTTCCAATGCTTTTCCCACAAACTGCAATCTGCATCCCATCATCATGTTCTGCCGAGGATATTCAACTTTACATGGAGTTTATATTTCGAGATATTTTGTCAATTTTGTATCCATTTAAGGGGACTTGTGTCATTGGAACCGAAAGGAAACTTGAAACAAGAGCCATCGTCATGATGTAAGCAAGCATTATTGACCATACTTTGAAAAATTCAAAAACTTCCAGAAAAAAGTCAATTTTTACTATTATGCAATATAAAATTTTGAAATTTTGTACCAGTCAAAACCTTCAGAAAGTCGCAAGTTTATCAAATTTTTAGAATTTGATACTAACTATCCTAAATCGTGCTCTGTTTATAAATGTTACTTATATTTAGATGCATTTTATCTTTACTTGGAGGAATTTGCATACTTGCAACTATTCTCGATTTATCATTGGAATCAAAAAATACTTCAAATTCTGACAATCCTGGTCAAAATCAATTATTAAATGAACCAAAATATGGTAGATACTACAAATTTCAATTTTTTATTCAAAAATGTCTAATATAAATGTCTCTATTAGGTCTTGGATTACAGTCAGTATTGGCCTTTTCTCTATATACAAACACTAAAAGATGGCTGAGCACAGGTCAAGGGTCAGACAATTTGGGATGCATTCATGGAATTCGATTTCTCAGCATGTGTTGGGTCGTTTTGGGTCACACTTGGGGAAATTGGCTTCAAATGCCTGCTTGGAATTCATTTGAGCTCAAAAAGGTATATTTTGAATATTAATATAAAAATATTTAAGCTTTATTTTAACTATTATTTTAGTTGTATGAGGATAATTGGACCATGAATACAATCTTCAATGGTACTTTGTGTGTTGATACATTTTTCACCTTAAGTGGACTTTTGGTTGCCTATAATCTGCTAAAAGGGCTTGACAAAGTTAAAGGCCGACTTAATCTCCCCATGTTTTACATTCATCGATATTTGAGACTGACTCCGATGTATGCCCTTATTCTTGGATTTATGGCTACCCTACTTTCATACATGGCCAATGGACCTCAGCAACAACTTTTAGAGTCCAATTCATTATATTGCCAAAAGTACTCGTAAACTTGTCAAATTTTATAAATTTTCGAAAATCCTATTCTAAAATTGTGTAATATTTTAATTTTCAAAGAAATTGGTGGCATAATCTCCTCTACATAAATAATTTGGTGGATTATAATGAAACACTTGCAGTAAGTATAATAGAGAAGGGATAGCTCGGAAACATTTTTGAAATGACACCTTGTATTAGGTCAAGCCATTTATAATTTTGACCTGTTTGTTTAAAAATATTTTGGCTATCTCTATCTCTATATGCAGATACTGTATAAGAATAATTACTTCAATTCAAAAATTTTACAACTTTAATCAATTTTTGACAAAAAAATTACAAAGAAATTTTTAGAAGGCATAAACGTAAAATTCTAAATTTCAAAATTAAAGGCTATATTCGGTTTTAGGCCTTTCCACGTTAAGCCTCATATAAAGGCCAGAAAGCCCATTATAACCCCAATATAACTTAATAATAATGGGGTCGCGGTCAAAATTCTAGCTGCCAAAATCTTAACATACCAAAATCCTACCAACCGAAATCCTACCTAAACTAAAATCCCATCTAAAAATCCCATCTAAAAATATGAGTATACCCCACTGGCTTTTTCAAACCTCAAAACCTCAAAAAATTGAAAATTTTTACAAAATTTTGACTAAATCTGACCAATTTTGGAGAGATTAAAAATATATTTAAAATATTCAAAAATTTTTTCAAATCAACAAAAACATTTTAGATACTTAACTTAAATGGGTATACTCGTATGAATACATATAGTGAATACATATGAATACACTATATTGAGATTTAATTGAGAAGAGATTTAGATGGGATTTTTAGATGGGATTTTAGTTTAGGTAGGATTTCGGTAAGATGGGATTTTGGAGGTAGGATTT